>JANAVB010010198.1:14337809-14341450 GCA_029216955.1 Iris pallida | reverse complement strand
TAACCCTCATGCATCTAGACAGTCGTGACCGTATTGCGAGGGATTACACTTCAATGTACGGCTGGCTGGTCTGTCTTTTCGTTTTTCAGTATTCTGGTTTCTGGGCGTGACACTATTTAAGTGGTGGCCCATGCAGGTCCAAGCACCATTGACGAACTTGACCCGCAAGGATGTGCAGTTTGCTTGGACGGCAGAGTGTCAGAGTTCATTTGAAAAATAAAGAAGGTTGATGACGGCACCCATTCTCACGCTCCAGATGGGACTGGAGGATTCTAAGTTGATTGTGATGCTTCAGGCAGAGGATTAGGATGTGTCTTAATACAGCATGGCAAGTAAGCTTATGTATCACGTCAGCTTTATATCATGGAGAAATTATCCAACCCATGACTTGGAGTTAGTAGCGGTGGCTTTTGCACTTAAGCTTTAGAGGCATTATTTATAGGGAGATCGAGGTAGGATTTTCACCGACCACAAAAGTCTTAAGTATGTGTTTACCCAGAAGGATCTTAACATGGGTCAGAGAAGATGGCTAGAGTTGCTAGTGGATATGATATCAACCTGCAGTATCATCCTGAAAGGCCAACGTATTGAACCTGACTAGGTTAAATGAATAGATTGACCAAGTATCCATTTAGAGAGATTTTTTCCCAGTTACAGGCGATCTCGTTATCTCGACCACACCTGAGGTACTTATAGCCTGCCGACGAGTAGGGTATATTTCCAGTCCACTGTCATGTGGGCCTTCTTGAAAACATAGTCTACTAAGTACCAGTACTTGATATCTCTGTAAATCACCTCGTCTGATAACTGGATAGCAGCAGGGCTTGTGACTGCTGGAACATCTCAACTGCATCTGCTAGTAACTAGCATATGATAACCCTAGTTAGATAATATAGCAAGCCATAGGACTTGATTGCCGTGCATGAATGCTTGTCTCGTATTAGCATAAGAATTACATTATGCCTCTTATTTTCTTAATGCACGCTATCATTTTATTCTTATCCTGTCTTCATGTTACTTAATCATGTCCTTTAGTATCTTCTATTTATTATATGCTGGTTTTAGTTCCTTAATGAAGCATCCCTTGTGGCACTTGCTCTTCTGGGTTCTGACCCAGCTGATTTTGTATGGCCAGATTTCAGAGTAGCACCCGAGGATCTACCTGCCTTCCAGCCAGATGGTGAACACCAGACGTAATCCTAGCAATGAGTGGGTTTCTTATTTTTTCCTCTACTCTATTTGTAAATTATTCTTTTTTTGAGGCATTTAGCCGCCGAGCAAGGTGTTAGCTCGTGTTTGGAACTAAATTTCTGTTTGCCTAGGGCTGTAACATGTTTAACAAATTCTAGGGTTGATTATTGACTTAACTCCTGCTGGTCTCGTATTTTGTATGACTAGCATCATGATTATCTGAATATGTAATGTTTGGGATACCTTACTTTGTATGTCTGATGATCTAACATCTTGTACATTTGCTTCCCTTGAGATGAGATACTAGGCTTCTCCTGACCATAGAGACTGATGGATTGTAGTTTAACCCATGCTTCTAGATAGCCGTAACCATATTGCGAGTGGGTTGTACTTTAAATGTACGTTACTGGCTGTGTCTGTCCCCCGCTCTCCAGTATTCTGGTTCTGGGGCGTGACACTGTCCCAGCATAGCCACCGCACAGATCCGAGCGAGATCTGCCGTAGATCCAGCACCGATGACTCTGCCCCTTCCTTCTCTGGCGGGCCATACAGTGCCGACCACGATCGTGCCATCCTGGAATGCTGCATCTTTCCGCCGCCCGTCTCTGGCTCTCATCCGACGTCAGCCGAAAAGGCCCCGCTTGACGCTACCCACCGGAACCCTGTGAGCCTCTAGCCTTCCTTTTCTCTCTTTAAATCATTTGGTTGGGAATGGGTTAAGCCATTAGCCCCTTTTTGATTTGAAATATTCTTGGGAATTGGGATTGAATTAAGCTTTGCAGTCAGAAGCACCTTTATTTATTTAGTTAGTTTAGTGTTAAATTAGTATTTAACTAAGATTTTGGTTTTTAATTATATCCCTATTGTTAATTAGTCACTAATAGTTTTACTAGTATTAATGATATCCCTATTTTTTTAATTAATATCCCTATTGGTTTTTAAAGAAGTAATTGTGGCGAATGCTCCCACCGGAATCGATCTCCTGACCACTCGGCCGCATGCATCTAACTTAACCACTAGGTTAGAGGTCATTTGCTATATATCTATATATATATATATATATATATATTATATATATTATATATTTTATATATATATATATAATATATATATAATATAGACACACCACACACACCCACACACCATTTTGCAATATATATATATATATATATATATATATATATAATATATATATTGTCACGCCCCAGAACCAGAATACTGGAGAGCGGGGCAGACATAGCCAGCACGTATATGAAATGGATTCCATCTCGCTATAACGTCACGGCTGTCTAGATACATGAGGATTTACTACAAGCCACAGTCTCTTAAGGTCATGAACAGCCTATTGTCTCAATCACAAGCAATAAAGTCACAAGATGTATGATCTTAAATACAATAGTAAGGTCCCAAACATTACATATTCAGTTGATCATGAAGCTATCGTTACAAGTCAGGACTAGCAAGAATTTAGTCATACATGATCAACCCTAGGATCTGTTAATCATGTTACAGCCCGTAGGCAGACAGTAAGTAAAGTGCAATCGAGCTAATAGGTGCTCGTCGGCTAAACGCCTCAAAAGAATATTTTTACAATAGAGTGGGAGAGCCAAAATAACCCACTCTTTCCAGATTCCGTCTAGTGGCCACCATCTGGCTGGAAGGTCGTAGATCCTCTGGAGCTGCGCTCCGAAATCTGGCCATAAAAAACCAGCTGGGTCAGACCCCAGAAAGAGCAAGTGCCACAAAGAAGCTTCACTTAGGAACTAAAACCGCAATCAGCACAAGATATAATAAAGTAAGACTGGAAATAAAGAAAATACATCAGGATAAATACGACGAGATAACCATGGAACTATTCAGATAACCAGGTTACACAACCCGTAACCAAACAACGACCGAAGTTGTAACCCTTCGTCTGAACAGAACTTGGACTTCTTACCATTTATCGGTAAAATAAATACAAGCATTCTGGTCATTCAATAATCTGGAACAGGATCAGGCAAGACTAGACTGGTTACTCCATCCAATCACTTCATGGCCAAGCAAGAATTACGGCATACTTTACTAACTAGGTTATCACAGGCCTATTACTAGCAAGATGCAGTGAGATTACTCCACAGCCACAAGCCCTGCAGACCATCCAGGTTCCCGGGTTAAAAGATTAGAGTTGAATTCAGGTGGGTACACCGTCCAGGAAACGAAGTACCCTTAGTAGCTTGAGGGTGCAACACATGACAGTGTGTTGGAAATGTGCCCTACTCGACGGCAGGCTACATATCCCAAGGCTGCCCAGGTAACGGATTGCCTGTAGCTGGGAGATCTCTTCATGACTAATGTATTAATCTAGTTATTAGCCTTAGTCCATTTCAATAGGTACTCCTGACGGTGGTACTCAGGAGTCCCCTCCTAGACATGCAGACAGGATTGGATTATTTGTACAAGCCCTCGCC
>JANAVB010010198.1:14085309-14332809 GCA_029216955.1 Iris pallida | reverse complement strand
AACATAAGCACAGACTTAATAATACACATCCAAAGTATCTAACTGGAGACAAAGTCCAGTATCCAAATATAAGTAGAGACAAAGTCTAAGTCTCAAAACACAAGAAAGATAACTAAGCAAGGTTTCCCGCTGGGGCCTCTTCTGGAGCTAAGGCCAGGTCCTCAAAAGCAGTGCCATAATATGAATCACATAGCATTTCCTTCTCAAAAAGTATATCTACAACGTTATCCTGTCAGGACGGGAGCAAGTACAACCTCTACAACTAAAGTACTGAATATATAATGAAAGAGATGTACAACAAGAAACATGGTGTGATAAGTCTATAAAACAGGAAATACTGGAAACATGGCCTCATGGTACAACTGGGATCACAATATCATAGTAACATAGGGAACATGGCATATCGTAATCTATCATGGCAGTGATACATATGTCATAGAGACAGATGTATATGTAATGTTTAAAACTGTAGCAGGTACGTGATCGTCAATAGGTGTACAATGTGCTGAGGCACATATAAATAAAATGTACTTCCGTACAAGTAAGCAAGCGATAGATGTACGTACGTACAGATACAGCTGGTGCACCTACGACAAGGTATACATATAAAATGTCAACCTTGCTCGGTACATACTTACGGGAGAAGGGGACATGATCACATACTCAACTATCAATTTCCCCATAACCCGTATTATATCATGTGAGAGATACTGGGAGTAGTATAAGCATGGCAGGTACTGGGAGCAGTATAAAACATGTGAATACTCAGAGCAGTTTAAAGCATGACATGTACTGAGAACCAGTAAGAAGCATGTGAAAATATGATAATTGTCCTAAGCATGGCAGGTACAGAAAGTAACACAACATGTGAAGATTTAACTTGCTACCTCAAGAATCAGTATTTTAACAGGGTCAATACATGTTCTACCATTAAAAGACAGTAAATGAGTTTGTAGATGTACTTGCCTGGGATCCTGCTATCAATATGAATCAAGGCTCGGAGTGAAGCCACAGTCCTAAAGATGAGATAATACAATAGCTAATCAGGGTGAAAAGACATACTATAATGTCTAGGTCAACTAGGGCAAACTAAGACAAACTGGGTCAGAGGTTGACTTATAGTTGACTTTGGTCAACTGGTCAACTTCGGTCAATTTCAAGTCCAATGTGGGGCGACACTATATCCAAACTAACTTTTTAGGGTCTTTACACTAGTGTAGGGGGTGGTCCAATACTGCAATAACTCAAAACAACACAAAACATTGCAAGTCGTAACTATTCAATAAATAAATCAAACTGTACATTAAGTTCCAACAATTTTTGAGATAGACAAAAAGTTCAATTATACATAAAATAAAATACCAAAATGATCCTTGTTAATTATAGAAATTTATACTAATTTTTCTGGAATTTATAAACCTTCATAAATATTTATTAAAAATCAACAAACATATGTATCCTGAAAATGAGCTCTGTTTTCCTATTTTTATAAAATACCAAAAGTACTTATTAAATGCTGGAAAAATTATAATAAATTAGCTAAATTAACATAGTATTTAAATATAATTTTTTTCAGATTTTTATAGCACTTAAAACATATATAAAAATTCAAAAACAGCCTACCGGATCATCCGGCGGATTACAGCGGATTACCGGCGGATTTTTCGTTCCGTCACAGTAAGTTTTGTGGTGAAAGTTCGGATTTTCCGACGGATTTCTGCAGATTTCCGACAGATTTTCCGAACCGTCGCAGAAAGTTGATTTTTGAACTCAAAACTTGTTTCGGCCATAAAAACTTCGTTTTAAATCGAAATTTGGACTTTCAAAAGTCAAAATTGAATAGAATTGAATTTCCTACAACATGGAAGTATTAGTTTTCACAAATCAAAACATTTGATAGATCAAAACCTCAAAATACTCGAAAATCATATCTAAAAACTCAGATCTACGTAATACTGTCGATCAAAACCAAAAGTGCTATATACTAAACATGTTAACAATTTAAAGAAACAAATTATAGGCCAATAAAACTTTAGTTTATATGGAAAACAAAATTATAGCCTGGTCATATCACTTATGAGCAAGATGTACTTGCCTAGGTTAAGCTCCAAGCCTAATCTTCTTCTCCACCACCAAGAGGGGTATGAAACCACACTCTAGACCTCAAGGCCAAGCTCCTAACAAGCTCCAAAGGAAGAGAATGGAAGAAGAAATGAAAAGAGAGTGAAGAGAATGAAAAGAGAGAGGAGAGAGAAAGTGAAAGGGTATATATAGAAGGGGGAATTAATCTTAGCCGTCGGATCGTGATCCATGTCAAAATCTTAGTCAATCATGGCCAAACAAAAAAAATTATCCATTGGATAATAGAGTGTATCTACACTATTCATGAAAATATCTTAAACACTATTCACGCAAATATCTAAACACTATTTACGAAAATATTCGAAACACTATTCATGAAAATATCAGAAATCGAAAATATATAAAATGTGAAAAATCTGTCTGGACGGTATGCCATCGGTATACTCCGGTATACTGGCGATATGCCGGCCAAGGAGAAAATCTATAAGTTAGAAAAAATTTTAAAGCATTCCGAATACCAAAAGAATACGAAATACGCTACAAAATACGTATTTAGATTAATATAAAATACTTATCGAAAATAATTTATTTAGAAAATTTAAAATAAACCCTGAAATTCAGGGGGCTTATATATATATATATATATATATATATATATATATATTACAAAATGTATATATAACAAAATGTATATATTACAAAATCTGTATATATATATATATATATATATATATATATATATATATATATATATATATATATATATATGTATATATATACATTTTGTAATATATACATTTTGTTATATATACATTTTGTAATATATATATATATATATATATATATATATATATATATATATATATATATATATATATATATATATATATATATATATATATATATATATATATATATATATATATATATACGTGTGTGTATATTTTATACTATTATAATGGTAGTGATAATATTTTGGTAATTATATTATTTAAAATTATTATGATATATTTTTTCTAGGGTAGTATTGCCAAGTAATGTTTTAATAAATCCATATATTAGTTCTAAATATTTCTTGGCTAGATGAAACCTAATTTCCAAATATTATTCTAAATGTGAAATAATATCTAAACATAGTTTGGTTTACGAAATATAATTTCTAAATATTATAAATAACTTCCAAAGATAAGTTATACGTATTTAGTTAAGCTTTTCCTTAAAAATGATAATTTACAAATTAAGAGTTTAAGTCCTAAAATGGTTTTCAATATTTTCATATATTATCTAAAAAAATGCCTTGATTCATAAAAATGTAGTTTCTAGACTTTATAAATAATTTCCAAACTGCTTATATTTATTTAGTTACATCTTTCGCAAATCATAAATCGCAACTATTATAGTCGTTTCATACTTCTTGACTCGATTATCATGTCAAACTCTGATTATGGGCATCTATATTCCAAATTAGGCTATTTGGACTATTCTGGACTCAATGAAACCACTTGTGCTGTTGTTTGGGACCATATTATGGATCATATCATCGTACCTATTACATGTCAACACGTTCGTGTCATGCACGTCGACTCCAACCAGATTGAGACGAGTACATTCTCTGATAGTTTTTATTACCTTGATAGTCTCTATGATATCAGTTTGTAGTATTATGCTTGATACCTGACATGAGAGTATACAGATTGGTATATAGCTTGGATCCCGTCATGAGATATTATTCCTGGTTATCCTGGTATACTAGTACTTGACTCGTTCTTGATTATTGTTCTTGTACTTGTATGGACACCGATTTCTATGGAGATTTGCTACCCTCTTAGAGAATCCCGCATCGTAACGTGCCATTGTTGGATCTATTATACTAGTCGAAAGATAGGGAGATATTAGGAGATTATGTGATCATAACCCTACTTGGTACTCACTTGTGCATAGCTCACCCTCTCCATACGTAGGATATAGCATGACCTTACTTGTACTTGTGCATAGCTTCCATGTATGGCCGACCTGATTTCCAGGTTTACCTGGGCTTGTTCTTGTGCATAGCTGGTCATATGGATAGCCTGATCCTAGTCCCAAGCCGATCACATAATAAAATAATATCTCAAGGCACTGTCTAGTAGTAGTACATGTTCTATTCCAGATTATTTCTTGCTGTTACACTGTACTCTTGATTACTTACAGTACATCATTACCATGACATGCTCACATGATTTCCCTGTTTTTAGTTCTACTCATCCATCATGTATTTCATTGCTTTTTGTTATTTATAGTTTTTTTTCAATTTAATAGAATTGATGTTAGTTTATGTACTTCGCTCTAATCCTGACTGGATAACCATATTTTAGGAGTTATTATGCCCACATTCTTGGACTACATAACGATGCTAGCTGAGACAGATTTTTGATGTTTTATTGCCGTGAGTTGACTTCTGGGAGCTCTAGGCCATTATTTCTTTATTTAGATTGTGTTTCGTTATCAGATTTGTCTCCGATATATTCTGATTATGTATGTTCACTTATAGACTTTAATTGTTTCAGTGTTATTGATATCTTTCATGTTCATATTTTTTTAGCTGTTTGTGATGTGATTTGAGTACATTTGTTATTATGGATCATTTAGATATTGTAGATATTTATTGGATACTTGACAGCATTCTACCGCCGATACTGCGGCGTAGGCTGGGCGTGGCCTACGCACTCATGCCCGAATATTCGGGTGCGGGTCGTGACACATTTTTATGGTGGTCCATGCAGGCCATTCTTTGTAACTAATGCAAAGTCATGGTAGTATTAGGCTTAGCTGTACTACTCCGAGCCTGCCCTAGGATTAGGATTTGGATATCATAGAATATTCTAGGAGTTTTGGTACTCAATCACTTATTAGGATCTCTTGATAGATTCTAGGAATGACCCCTAAGAATCTTACTTCGAAAACTCTTTTGAGTTTATTCCCACTTACCTTTGCTCGTCCTAATTTTGGATACATGTCCGTTATCAAACCATATTCTTGCATTAGGATGAGTTTTATGGACCCCAAAGAGAACTAGAGGGTAGAAGTTGAACTTATATACCATTTAGGTTGAGAAGAGGACATGATTATCCAACCTTATATATGAAGGTCGAGTATTATTTTAGGCTATATTTAAGGAATTTCAAAATTTGACCAAGGTAGTATACCTTTGGAACGACCCCTAAGAATCTCACTCTAAACCTTATCTCAAAATCTGTTTTCGCTTTATTTACTCTTCGTTGATTTGTTGTTGAATTTGATTCCTGGTGTTTGTGTTGACATTGATTTTGTATCAAAATAAATTTTATGGATTGAATTAAGGTATATTCTGATAACATATTCGATGAGGACAGCGAGAAAGGTAAATGTCTGCTTTAGATATGGAGTCTCGAATTTATCGCAGCCATACTAGCAGGTATGACAAAAACATAGAACCTGATTTGGGGTATACTTATCCTAGTTATAAATTTTAGAGTTTCTCGTAGCCATACCGGTTGGCGTGGTGAGAACTCTAGCTAGATAACATGACTATAGGGTATATACCTTAGTTATGGACTCTATCGTTTATTGCAGCTATGCTTACTGGTGTGGCAAAAATTCTGACAACATAATTTCTGGAAGACGTGTATGGATATCAGATCATATCTTAAATTGGTCCACTTCGTTTTGACCAGATGAGAAAGAACAAATTCCTATCATCATTTTTTATCTTATCGTCATTCCATCGTCTTGGTTACTCTGTCCTACTTACATCCATCGAACTATCTTATATCTAAATCTGTTAGCTATACTGTAGAATCTATTGAATTCTCGTATCTCTTTACTTAGGAAGGGCCGAGGAAGTATCATAATCATCTAGCTCGAAAGGGACGTAATTGTCATCAAGTGGTGATCCAGGTAGGAATATAGAGCCTTGGACATTGAAATAGAATTTTGGGATTAAGATATGACTGAGATTGGAAATGAAATCAAGAGGCCGATATAATCAATTTGGAAACTATTACACTTAGAGAAATATTTTTAGCATGGATCATTTTGGAAAGAATGTAGAAGGATTAAGAAGAACAATAGAATATATATATTAATGGTTATAACAGTAATATTTTGTAGATGTATTTTAGAACTAACGAGGATATTCGAGGTCGAATTGTTTTGAGAACTTGGATATTTGTAGGTTACTGATTCTCGAGATATTTCATTTTAAGGCTATAATACTAAATTTAGGAATTTAAATTATAGAATAGAGATTATTACTGCATGCGATGATAATACGAGATGGAGTAAGGGATTGGTAGGAGAATGATTGAGAATCGAAAGAACACAAATTTTTGATTTATAATTTTTTTAGATTTTTGTGGAAATTTTTTAGAAGGATAATATTGAAGGTATAGGTTGGAGGAAATGTGAAGGTTAATTAACTTTATATGGTAATGATGGTATCACAATTCGAGTAATATGAGGGGTATAACTTGAACGAATGTTCAAGGATATTTTATAAACATGATTTAGAGATTTCGGATCCAATTTAGGACATGGTGGAGGAACTTGGATTTAAAGATGATTAAGTTGATAGTGGAGTACAAAGTCAAAAAAAATTGAGTTCTAACAAAGGGTATGCTTCATGGGTACTGCCTTTGGAATAAAGGTCAAGCCTATAGCAATTATACAACAGTTTAATCTTTATGACTAAAGATTATGATTTTTGGTAGTAGTCATATAGGGGTTGATTTTTAAAATTGAAGATCATGATTGGGTAGTAGTATGCCTGGGCTTGTAAGATAAAGGCATGATTGAGAAGTGATGATCAGATAATCTGGTAGTAGTCGAAGTGGAGTGGATGATTTAACTTCCTTATAAAACCCTATCTTTTATTTCCTTACCCTTGAATCGTTCATTAAAATCCAATATCGTTTAATTTTTTATCCCCTTTGACCGTAACCAATCGATTTTGGTCATCTTTCTTATCGTGCCAAGGTTCTTGATTCTTGACCATACTCAAGTAATTTAAAATCAATCGTGACTGGATTTCCATCAATTTAGTGCTCGTGCCTAGACTTCGATTATATTCTTTATCATATCTAAATACTGTTTGGATCAAGGTTAGACCTCGTCCTTGATCATGTCAAAAATTTTGATTATGATCATGGTTGGATTTAGATGCCATTATCACTCGTACCTAAACCTGCGATTTAAATTCTCAATAATGACTAGTTCCGTGCTAATCATGATTTGGTTTAGCCACTATTCTTCGTGTTGGTCGTGCCTAGATGACCTGGCATGACTATATGACTTTGATTTCAACGGTCATGGTTCTAATATTTATGACTGTACGCATTAAACTTAACTCACAAATCGTGCCTAAATTTTTTTAATCCTTGATCGCAATAATCCAATTTGATTATGAACTTAGTTGCATCAGAATTTAATTAATCGTGTCAGAATAATTTTTCTGTCGTGCCTAATTTCGATTCACTAGTCACTCGTACTCAGATTTCATTCCTAATCATGACTAGTTTAAAAAAATTCGTCGCTCTATCCTAAATCGTACCTAAATGATTCAAATCATTCCAAAAACTCTTAAACACGTCCAAGTCTTGATTTCACTCGTGATCAAACGGTTTTGATCCTTAGAATTTGATCGTGCTAAACCTTTGATTATGACTAATGGTGCCCAATCGCATCATTTTCATATTTGATCGTGTCTATATAACATTTAATCTAACCTTATCGAGCCTAGATCATACAAATCATTCTATACTTAGACCTGATCCTAACTTGATCATAACTAAACAATTTTTGATTTTTCCTAGTCGCGACTTCGTGCTTAATAACTTGGAATTATTTCTAAATTGTGCCTATAAACTGTGAGTTCAAATCTCAATCATGCTAAAACTTTGTTTTAGTCATGGTTAACTTTTTATCTTGATCGGGCCTGTGCGACATTAAGACTAATTTTCATCAAGCCTAATCTCTAGTGATTGTTCGATAATTGAATCTCAAATTCTCTCTTCGATTCTGCTAGCCATGACTAAGATCATGCTTAAAATGATTTACATTTATTCCTAGTCGTGCCTAAATGACTGGGTTTACTCTAAAATGACACCTATAAAATTCTGTTCATATTACGATTCTACAGTACCAAAATCATTAGTCATGCCTAGATAATTTCAAATTGATTATCTTGATGTGTCCAGACCACCGTTCTTGATCGTGCCTAAACTATTGACTAAACTTATAATCGTGTTTCGATTTCCCTGCCAGCCTTAAATTTCGAGGACGAAATTTCTTTAAGGAGGGTAGATTTGTAACCTCCATTAACCAAAATCTGGATTTTTCGAATATTTTTAAAATTTCTGTTTCCTTTGAAATTTTTTGTAAATCTTTGAAGATCATGAAATTCAAATATCGAGAAAATATTTTTGATCGTAATTTGTTATTGATATTTTTTTGGACTGTTGGTTTTGTAAAAAATATTTTTTTGCGAGATTATATTCTAGTGGAATCTTCTTGTTCATTTTCTTAAAATCTAGAGTAATACTGCAGTTACAACCACATCCCTACAACCCTCTTACAACCACTCACCCATTTTTTACATGTAGGCCAGGTGGTGGCCGTATATGCGTTTGCTGGCCGCATAAGCTTTCTCCATACGGTTGGGATTGGTGGCTGCATATGCGTTCTCTCTGCGGCTGGGATTGGTGGCCGCGTATGCATTTTTTCTGTGGCCCATCCCCTTATGCGGCTTTTTCTTGGACCGCATGGAGTTCCCGTTTGCCCTCGCAAGTCCAGCATCGTAGTGTTTTCCTTTGCCGGACTTGGGGACAGCAGGGTCCTCTACGGCCTGAAGTGGGGCCGCATGCGAGTCTTCTTCGCCGTTTTGAGCAGCAGAGAAAACTTATTCCAGAGCTCGGAGAGAGGCAAAAGTTTTGGGCCTCCACGTCCTGCGGCCTTCTTTGTGCCGGCTCGCTTCTGGATTGGGCTAGCGCTCCCTTCGGAGAGCATCTCTTCAAACGCTTGTTGGTCGAAGCGAACAACCAACATTTTTTGCGTGGAGCCAAGTTTAGCTGCGTCCGATTGCGTCACCAACTTCTCAGCAGTGGAGAAGTTAGTCGCCAGCAGAGTCGCCATCGTGTTTGCCATTGATCGTCATAGAACAGAATAGTTTTATTGGAGGACTGAACTTGAATTACAATTACAAACTCGCTTGTACAAAAGAGAGCCTAGGAATAAAACCTAGGAAAACCAATCTAAGTAAAATTATTTAGTTTAGATTCTGGGGGTGACGGTGGAGGCTCGAGAAAGTGCTATTAACTCTGTCTTACTCCTTGGACGATCGAACGCAACCTCGGCTCCGGTAAAGAAATCCTCTATGTATATATGTGTGTCTCTGTCTGTGTGTGTGTCCGTCTGTAAGGGAATAGCACCTTGCTATTTATAGGAATTCATGAGGGATGGGATGTACGGCCACGTGGCAAATTTTGGGCCACATAGTTGTAACTGTGCCTCGAGACTCGGTTTGTAGTAGACAGCTGAGGATTGGTTGAGATTGATCATGATCTGTTTGTTGCAGTACCTCTGAACTGTAAAGACTTGGTTAATCTCTGCCATGTGTCTCAACTATTATTCTGTGGCGAACCGCGTGAAGGATGTATCCTAGCTGAGCCGCATGAGGATGTATCATGGCTGAGCAGCATGAGGGACTGTCTTATAACCGAGCCGCATGAAGAATGTCTCATGACCGAGCCGCATAAAGGACGTCTCATAACCGAGCCGCATGAAGAATGTCGAACCGCATGAAGGACGTCTCATAATTGAGCCGCAAGAAGAATGTCTCATGACCGAGCCGCATGAAGGATATCTCATGACTGGGCCGCATGAGGAATGTCTCATGACCGAGCCGTATGAAGGACGTCTCATGACCGAGCCGCATGAGGAATGTCTCAAGACCGAGCCGCATGAGGAGTGTCTCATGACTGAGCCACATAAGGAGTGTCTCATAGACGATTCGCATGAAGAGTTTTGTAGCTAAGTCGCATGAACAGTCTCCTTTGGTTCATAAACTGTGCCGGATGTCATTATAATTTTCTCGTCTTTTTAGGAGCACGTCATGCCTTATCTTCGTGTCAGAGTTGTTATCTCTGTCAAAGCTGTCACCTTTGTGTCAGAGTAATTATGGCCAGCTACATAGGGAGACATTTATTGCTTAGGCTAATTTCAAACCGCATAAGGCTCCCCGTTGCTCTTGGGTCGCATGAAGCTTTTCGGGTTTTGAGCCGCATGAGGCTCCATGTTGATTTCGAGCCGCATAGAGAATCCTCTTCTTTTCCATGCTTCTACAACGACGTCTTCAATTAGCATCATGTTTCCGAGATGATGTTGGAAAGGCGCTGTAGGTCGTAGTCACTGGAATACAGACTGTTTTGATAGTGGAGCCACTGTCTTGTGGCCGCGACAGTTGATGATGGCTTGGGTGCAGTGATGTCCTGGAACGGCCTCATCGCAAGCCAAGGTTGCTTCTCTCTTCTTGCATTTGTGAATGACCATCTCTCGCAAGTCAAAAGCAGATTGATCTACCTTTTCATCTGTCTTATGGGCCCAGGTATCCCGAGTGCCCGGGTACGTAGGTATCATATTTTCTTCCTGATCTGAGGCTAGTAAAAGCACTCGCTCTCGATCGTCGTAGGAAGACTTTTGGGACCATCATATTTGCTCCCTGATCTGAGGCTAGTAAAGCACTACTCTCGATCGTTGTAGGAAGACTTTTAGGATCATCATATTTGCTCCCTGATCTGAGGCTAGTAAAGCACTGCGCTCGATCATTATAGGGAGACTTTTGGGAACCACCCTGTCCGTTTGTCGCCGGGGGCTGGACGCGGGCGATTCTGTACAACTTTTCATCAGAGGCCCGCATAACAGTTAGCAGGACTCTCTGATAGTCAGTAGCTTGGACAGTTGACTAGGCTTGTTGGGCCCGTACTGCCCTAGACTTTTTCGACTTAGCACCCGAAGGTGCGTAGTAGGAAGAGTCCAAGTTAGAAGAAGGGAAGGAAAGTTGGTGCCCTTTTCAAAGGAGGTAAAGGGGCTCTATTTATAGAATGGAGTGAGCCCTTTCTTCTTCTCCTTTCCGATGTGGGACTAAAAGTAATATTTTCTATGCTTCTACAAGACCCCCTTCAAAGTTTTCAAATTACAAATTTGGAATACTTTGAATAAGAAGCATGGAAAGTAGAGTCGTTTAGGTGTGGCAATCCTATCAGAGGTAGCATGGACATGATAGGTTTGGGTACTTCTGCTGGGGATTTTATGTGGACTTATCATCCTTGGCGTACCTTGGTTTTAGGTACGAATAATAAGTTGAGAGAGGGAACCATCATATTTACTCAGAGGTGATAAGGACGTGGTAAATATGGGTCTAACGTAGAGCCTTCCTACTCAGCGGTAATGAGGACGTGGTAGGAGTGAACTTGAATGAGGATACATAAAACAACTTAGAGGTAATATGGACGTGGAAGTTCTATGTAACGGGTAATGAATGCTATGGAACAACTGGGTTCCAGAAGCATATGATTGTGAAGAAGGGGTACATGTACTAGAGGACCTAATACTGCATTTGTGGTCAACAGAGGACATTTGTGGACCTATTATCCTTTTTGTATACTGGCGGTACGATTACGGGTAATAAGTGGAGAGAAAACCAACATATTTACTCAGAGGTAATGTGGACGTGGTAAATATGGGTCTAAAGTAGAGCCTTCCTACTCAGAGGTAATGAGGACGTGGTAGGAGTGGGCTCAATAAGGATACACAGAACAACTCATAGGTGCTATCAACGTGGAAGTTCTATGTATTGGGTGGTTTGTTTGTGATGGACGAAAAAACAACTCGGAGGTAATATGGACGTGGTTTTTTTTCCCGTTGGGGAATTTTGTGGACCTATTTCCCTTTTGTGCATCCGAAAATACGAGCAAATAGATTTGAATGATATTTTGTGGACCTACTACTCTTTGGTACACGATGGTGTGAGTAATAGATTAGGATAACTTTTATGGACCTATTGCCCTTCTTCGCACTGGTGGTACGGGTAATAGATTAGGATAACTTTTGTGGACCTATTACCGTTCTGCGCACTGGTGGTGCGGGTAATAGATTTGAAATAAAACCCAACAAAGGTGATAGGTTTTGTGGTCTTAACACCGTGTCTTTTATCCCGGGTTGGGGTACAGGTGTTAAGTCAGAATATTATCGGTATCAGAGGTAATATGGACGTGATCCACACGATAATCAGGACGAAGAAGTTTACTCAGGGATATTGATGAACTGGACAGACTCCTGTGAGGTAAAGCATTAGAGTGGGAGTTCAGAGGTGTCATCGTACATGACTCGCCACTCAGGGAGATGCGATGGTTTTGAGGGAGTACCAGCATGTCCTTTAGACATAGTATTTCTTCAAGAATTTGCGATAATAATGTCGGAGTTGACAGCTGCAGAGACGATCGCCGACTGCTGCCATAATTCAGACCTGGGGTAGCCTCCATGTCGTACCCCTATTTTTGTAGGAAGTACTTGGCCTGAGGACTGTACAGGTAGAGCGGTAGTCTCCCGGTATCGGGTTCATGATCAAACTCTTGAGGCATGAAGGGTTGAGATCCTTCTTTTCGACCAAAGATGCCTGAGACTAGGAAGTAGGCATCTTTAATGGAAGCAAGTCGGCTTGCGGTATGGACGGTTGTCACATCATCAGAAGAGAGGCTATCCACCTGAGTAACCAAGTATTTGGCGAGTTCTTCATCCTCTTTGGCTACTCCCTGCGAGCTTAGAGGTCGAGATACTGTCTTGGGCAACTTGACCACCAAGGGTTCAGCTTGAGGTATTAACTTGCCAAGGAGTATTGGATCGATGCTTGGCTGTTGGCTCGTCTTGGGAAGACGGATGACAATTGGCTCAGCATGGGCCTTTGCATCTTCCGGTCGCCTTTGAGTGAATTTTGGTAGTCGGATTACCATCGGTGTTACAGAGGGCCCTGCATCTTCCTGTTGCCTTTGATTGGATTTTGACAGTCGGATCACCATTGGCCCTATGACAAGTTTTGGTTCCTGACTGGATCTCGGGAGACGGATGACCACTGGTTCCAACTGTTAGTACCGGAGCACAATTTTTTCGATAGAAAACTGAAAAAATAAAATAATTGTAAGAATAATGTTCCAACGCAACACTTCTAGGAAGGTTGCGCAAGTAAAACGAAGATCTCGTTATTATATTATGAGAATCTAAAAAGATTTCGTAATCCACAGCAGCATATGATATACGAGAATCTAAGAAGATTTCATAATAACAGCAGCGAAGAAGATGACAGGCGAAAGATGGAAGATGGCCTGCTGGGGTGAATGATCACCATTGCTCAAAGCTATATTCGCCCTACACGAATAGCTTCCAGGAACCAGCAAGTTCGTCGGAGAACTTTGGAACACTTTTGCTCTTCTGACTCCTCGGATCGTACGCGGACTCCCGTACAAAAGTAACGCTGGTGCAAAGCTTCTCTTCTCTCTGACAGGCTCTGTTTACTTGTGTTAAGAAAATACTTGTAAACGTTAGTAACTCTCTGAATATGTTCTGTATTTTGTACCTATGGGAGAGAAAAGATCTTATATAGGCCCGAGTAGCAACTGTCCGGTTAGCACAACATTCGGGACGTGGTAATAACCACTCTAAACGAGCAGTAACCGCTCAGATCATGCACAGGCACGATCTGAAGCAAGTTGCGCCACTCTAGCAACCCATGCGCCTTGCGCACAGAGCCACTTGCGCCACACTGTGCCATACGCCTTGCGCACCTTGTACACCTTACGCCACACGCATAACGCGCATATTGCGCCACTTGTGCCACTTGCGCAATTTGGCGCAACCTGTGTGCAACCTGCACGCAACCTGCGCGCAACCTGGCGCAACCTGTGCGCAGCCTGGCACAACCAGGCGCAACCTGTGCGCAACCTGTGCGCAACCTGCGCACAACCTGGCGCACAACCTAGCGCGCACCTTTGTCGCGCAACCTAGGCCGTGCAACCTGTGCCGCACAACGTGGCACACAATTTGGCCGCAGAAGTAGCTCGTACAACGAGCGCAACTAAAGTGCACTATGCGCCTAGCGACGATGCTGACGTGCTAAGTGCAAAGTGCGCCAACAAAATGCCATATTACGCCTCATGAGCCCATGAGCCCGAGTCCGAGTCCGAGTCGCTAAGCCCCTACGGGGCTTAGCTCCCATGGAAATAAATTTTCCAAGAGCAAAAAGCATTAATGCTTTTAATTATTGATTTAGCCTTTTTTTCCCATTAGAAAAATAACCCTACATGGCACACCCATGTGCACCTCCACACCACATGTGCATCTCTAAACTAGCATAACTAATACATAGAGATACAACTTCTTTGGCCTAGCCGATGTGGGACTAAAGTTTCTAAACACAAAGGCCAAAACCCAACAATCCCCCATATATCTCTATATATGGGTATAAGTGTTCCCCACTGTAACTGTCCATCATGCATTAGGAAAGATGTCGCTGACGACTTGAATCTTCCCGCATGGGTCAAACAACAGACTATAATACAAGAATGGACTAAGCCTTGAATTCTGCATCATAGCTAAAATTCTTTTCACTCACATAATGTAGTTACATGTGCTTCTGGATACACATTAAAGGCCCTGTGCCAGCCTGGTTTTAGTGTATAATTTTGGGCGTCTACAAGTTTACCCTCAAGAGACGGCCTGATATCTCTTTGTCCATACACTATTGGTGAGTTTATTATAAAGAGACATGGCATGAAGCGCTTTGCGCTTTTCTTGCGATGCTACGCCGCTATGACATGGCTTAAAGCCGAGGCGTTACCCCGTACCGGGAACCTCATCGTAGTGTCATACTACTGAAGCATGAGACAACCGCCTCTTTGTAGTGCCAAACTACCCAGCATGAAGCCTTAGGCTCCCTTGGGGTGTTACGTCGCAACGACATGGCTTGCAAGGCCGAGGCTTTATCCCTAACAGGGTACCTCATTGTGGTGTCGTGCCACTGTAACATGAGGAACTCCTCCTCTTTGTAGTGCTGACTACACCCCTCTTTATTTTATCATACATCATTAGGCTAACTGTCTATTTGCGGTGCTACGCCGCTGTGACTTGGCTAGCAAAGCCGAGGTATTACCCCATGCCTGGGAACCTCATGGTGGAGTCACCCCATAGTAGCATGGAGTTTCACTCCTTGTAGTGTTGTTCTACCGTGCTTCCTGTAAAGCACACCAGGCATTCACTCTGCCTGAGAACTCATTAAGGCATTTAAGCCAACCTTCCCACAGGATCCGTTTTCTGCAGAAAATAACAGTAGACAACAGTGGTTGTAGGTCCGTAACCTCTCCATGCCCAATAGAACATGTACCCACTATTCCTGATATTCTTCCAATTAGTAGTCCTCCCTTGAACCAAAAGCTAGATGCCTAGATGATTTCTTTTTGAACTATTAGCATAAAACTTTATGGTAGGAATACAATAATACAATATCAGAATGCCTTCAAACCCATTTTACAAGCTGTGTCTTCGACCAGCTGGCGCTTGAGGCCCTTGCTGAACAGATCCGCCAGGTTCTCCTGACTCCGAACATCAATCACTGCAATAACACCTCTCTTGATAAGATCGTGTACTGCCATGTGCTTCAACCGCACAGTCCTCTTCTTCCAGTTGAAGAGGTCATTTGATGCCACCGCCGCAGTCGCCTGGTTGTCACAGTATATCGGTAGCGCCGGTATTTGTGCCCCAACCACTGGAAGATCATACATGAGCTTCCGAAGTCATTCTGCTTCCTCGGCTGCGGTATCAAGTGCAAAGAACTCAGATTCCATGGATGACCACGAGAGCATAGTCTGCTTCTTCGACTTCCACGATATAGCTGCTCCACCCATTGTGAAAATGAATCCACCTGTGGACCTCTCACTCTCCACCTCTGAGCACCAGCTGGCATCACTGAAGCCTTCCACTACCGGCGAATCTCCGCTGTAGTAAAGTGCATATGTCTGAGTCTTCTTGTGATATCTCATAACCCGTTTCACAGCTTTCCAGTGTTCAACACCTGGGTTGCTCATAAAATGACTAAGCATTCCCACGGCGAAAGCTATGTCAGGCCTTGTGGTAGTAGTAGCATACATCAAACTCCCGATTATGCTTGCATACTCCAGCTGCCTGACACTTTCTCCTGAATTAGGCTTCAGCTTCATATCACACCTGTACGGCGTATCGATCCCTGGAAGATCCTGATACCCGTAATGAGTGATCATTTTCTCAATATAATGAGACTGTGACAGCGCAAGTCCAGTGTCTGTCCGGATGATCTTGATCCCTAAGATCACATCAGCTTTCTCCAAGTCCTTCATACTGAACTTGCTCGAGATGAATTTCTTTGTCTCCGTGACACAGCTCATATCTGTACCTAGGATAAGCATGTCATCCACGTACAGACAAACGATCACACCTCTTCCATCAGTAAACTTCGTGTAAACACACTTGTCCGTCTCGCTGACCATGTAGCCATTTGACCTTATAACTTTGTTAAATTTTTCATGCCACATCTTGGGAGCCTGTTTAAGATCGTACAAAGATTTTACCAACTTGCAAACTTTGTCTTCAAGACCCTTGATGACAAATCTCTCTGGCTGTTGCATGTATATCTCTTCGGTCAGCTCGCCATTTAGGAAAGCCATTTTTACATCCATCTGATGTATCACCATCTTATGTATTGCTGCAAGAGCAATCAACACTCTGATGGTGGTCATCCGGGCTACTGGAGAATACGTGTCAAAGTAGTCAATCCCCTGCTTCTGAGAAAACCCCTTGGCTACCAACCTAGCCTTGAACTTGTCAATAGTTCCGTCTGCTTTCATCTCTGGTCTTCATCGCCTCATCATAGGTAAGCGGATCTGCTTCCACATGATAGGTGACAAAGTCACTTTCGAAGTCCTTCGGCCTCTTCATACGCTTAGCTGACGGCTCATCTTGTTCTGGTTCAATCGTTGTTTCAACAACAACATTTTCTTGGACCACATCTTCATTGAAGACTTCAGTTTCCTGCGCACCCTCAATGTTCTCCGGTACATCCGCAAGAACAATATTCTTGTGTCTTACAAATTTATCTTCAAAATATTCTACGTTGCGAGATTCAATAATATGATTTGACTCAATATCAAGAAATCTCCGAGCATCACTCTTCTCGGCATACCCAAAGAAGATCGTCTTAGTAGTCCTCGTCCCAAGGTTCTGAATCTTCAGATCTGAAAGCTTGACATATGCCAGACACCCACACACTCGAATGACATTCAAGTTAGGTCTTACCTTGAACCAGAGTTCATGAGGAGTAACGTCTGAAGTTGCATGAGGCACTCTATTTAGAATAAAAGTGGTCGTCAATGCAGCTTCTCTCCAGTAGCACTTAGGAAGGCCAGCAGTCAACAACATTGAGTTAATCATTTCTGTTAACGTTCTGTTCTTCCTCTCTGCTACTCTATTTGATTGAGAAGAGTACGGAGCCGTAGTCTCATTGACAATTCTATATTTTTTGTAGAACGATACGAATTCATGAGACCTGTACTCCCCACCTCGATCACTTCTTATTCTTTTGAGTTGTTGTCCAGTCTGCCGCTCAACTTCCGCTCTGAACTCCTTGAACTTCTCGAATGCTTCGTCTTTAGACTTTAGCAAGTAGACGAATGCATACTTAGAGAAGTCATCGATGAAGGTTATGAAATACTTCATCCCGGCCGTTGTAGAGAACTGTTTAAAGTCACAAATATCAGAGTGTACTAACTCCAGAAGATCTGTACTTCGATTAACCCGAGAAAAGGGTTTTCTTGTGATCTTTGTTTGAGCATAAATTTTACATTTCTCTACCTTACCCCCACATTTGGAGATAAGTCCTAGACTAGACATTCTGTTTATTCATTTACAATGAACATGTCCTAGCCTATTATGCCACAACTCAAGAGTATAAGCAGAAGGAGTGACTGTATTAATTACATTAATTATATTGGACTGATTTACAAGCTGAATCTTGAACATTCCTTCGGTATAAAAATCTTTTCCGAAATATGTTCCCTTGATAGACATTACCATCTAGCCAGCATTGATGTCCATCATGAGGCCTGTATTGCAAAGTAGGACTCCTGAGATCACGTTCTTGGCGATAGCAGGTACGTGCTTCATGCCTTGAAGCATCAGAGACTTGCCAGAAGTCAGCTTCAAAACCACCATCCCAATCCCGAGCACTTCAGCTTGTGCCTGGTCTGCCATCATAACCACTTCAGAAGAAGGTGTGTAGGTGGTGAACCACTTCTTGCTGGAGCAGACATGGCCGGTGGCCCCAGTGTCTACCCTCCAGTCAGAGTCAGTCCCTATCGCATCAACCTGCGCAATCATAGCAACAACGTCAGTGATCATAGATACCTTACTAGGTTCTCCTTACTCTGATTGCTTGATCTTTGCTTTGCATTCATTCTTGAAGTGGCCCTTCTTGCCACACTTGAAACAAGGCATCTGAGACTTTGCCTTCTTTCGCTTGAAGGAAGTCCCCTTCACGTTTAGATTGTTAGGGTCATTCTTCTTGCTGTGGGAAGCCGCCTGGTTTTCCCTTGGTTCTTTAGTATGAACCATATTGGCGTTAGCCAAATGCTTGGACAGTGCGCCCACCTTGAGTTGAGCCCGCATTTGGTCCTCAACATAGATTTCCTGCAAGAGATCTTTAAGGCTGGTCTCAAGCTTCTTCCTATGCATGTTTGCATAGAACTTACTCCACCCAGCGGGGAGCTTTGAGACAATCCCTCCAACAACAAACTTGTCGGGGAGGGGCATCGCCTCGTCTTCCAGCTTCTGTCGTAGCTTCAGGAATTCCTTCACCTGCGGCAGCATGGACTTCTCGTCCTTAAAGAGCCATTTGTGATATTTTTCAACCACAAATATCTTGCTCCTGTTCTTGTCTTCTTCGTATAGTTTCTCCAGAGACTCCCATATATCTCTGGCAATAATCTTCTTACTGTAGGATTCTGCTAGGGAATCCTCCATAGCATTCAGTATAAGCAGCCTGCAAATGTTATTCTTCCTTCTCTACTTGGCCTGAAGTTTAGTAGTCGCAGTGATTGCGGCAGCAGACCCAGTATCTGGAATAGTAGGTTCCTCTTCAAGAAGCACGTGATCAACGTCTCTGAGTTGAAGAGTGAGATAAACCTTCCTCTTCCAAACTTGATAATGCTCTCCATCAAACTTTTCTAACTTACAGAAGTCAGTATTGAGGAGTGAAGCATTAAAGTTTTCCATCGTAGCAATATAGCTTTGAGATTGTTAGTGCCGAGGCATAATTTTTTCGATAGAAAACTAAAAATATGAAACAATTATAAGAACAATGTTCCAACGCAACACTTCTAGAAAGGTTGCGCAAGTATAACGAAGATCTAATAAGATCTCGTTATTATATTACGAGAATCTAAAAAGATTTTGTAATCCACAACAGCATATGATATACGAGAATCTAAGAAGATTTCGTAATCACAGCAGCGAAGAAGATGACAGGCGAAAGATGGAAGATGGCCTGCTGGGGTGAATGATCACCGTTGCTCAAATCTATATTCGCCCCACACGAATAGCTTCCAGGAACCAGCAAGTTCGTCAGAGAACTTTGGAACACTTCTACTCTTCTAACTCTTCGGATCGTACACGGACTCCCGTACAAAAGCAACGCTGGTACAAAGCTTCTCTTCTCTCTGACAGGCTCTGTTTACTTGTGTTAAGAAAATACTTGTAAACTTTTGTAACTCTCTGAATATGTTCTGTATTTTGTGCCTGTGAGAGAGAAGAGACTTTATATATGCCCGAGTAGCAACTGCTTGGTTAGCACAACATTCGGGACGTGGTAATAACCACTCCGAACGTGCAGTAATCGCTCAGATCATGCACAGGCACGATCTGAAGCAAGTTGCGCCACTCTAGCAACCCACGCACCTTGTACCTTGCGTACAGAGCCACTTGTGCCACACTGTGCCACACACCTTGCGCGCCTTGCACACCTTGTACCACACACATAACGCACACATTACGCCACTTGTGCCACTTGTGCAACCTGTGCGCAACCTGCGTGCAACCTGGCACAACCTATGCACAGCCTGGCGCAACCTGGCGCAACCTGTGTACAACCTGGCATGCAACCTCCCATGCAATGTGGCACGCAACTTGGCCGCGCAAGTGGCTCATGCAACGAGCGCAACTAAAGCACACTATACGCCTAGCGACGATGCTGACGTGCTAAGTGCAAAGTGTGCCAACAAAATGCCACATTACGCCTCATGAGCCCATGAGCCCGAGTATGAGTCCGAGTCCGAGTCGCTAAGCCCCTACGAGGATTAGCTCCCATGGAAATAAATTTCCCAAGAGCAAAAAGCATTAATACTTTTAATTATTGATTTAGCCTTTTTCCATTAGAAAAATAACCCCATATGGTACACCCATGTGCACCTCCACACCACATGTGCATCTCTAAACTAGCATAGCTAATATATAGAGATATAACTTCTTTGGCCTAGCCGATGTGGGACTAAAGTTTCTAAACACAAAGGCCAAAACCCAACACCAACTGCGTAGGTAAGGCAGGAGAACCGAGCACCTCTTTATGCAAGGTTGCGATGAGAGGTGCGGCCTTGCCCGGTTTGCGGGCTTGGAGACAAATTCTCAAGGGTTCTTCTGGCCCTATGATGGCTTCCAATTTGTCAGTTATATGTTTCCTGGATTCGTCATATAGGCAAGCCTCCGAAGAGTAATAAGATTCAACCCCCTTGAAGGGATCGATGTCGACGAATTCAGTTTTTACGGAACCGTGCTTACTGACATACTTGAAACACTGGTAAAGAGTGGATGGCACAATCATATAGTCATGTATCCACGGATGTCCCAAGAGGATGTTGTAGGACGTATCTGCGTCTATAACGTAGCAAGTCACTTCCGACTGGAGGTTGCCAATTTGGCATTTCAGACGAATCTTTCCAGTAGGATAGCTTCTCCCTGAATTGAAACCGCTGATGGAGGTGCTGGTAGGTGTCAGCCGATGCATAGGGATGCCCAGGAGGTGAAGCAAGCTCTTCGGAATGATGCTTATTGAAGAACCGGGATCAATATGCATCCAATCTACTTTGATGTCGCCGATGTATATGTTGGCACATTATTATTTTGATAATATTAACAGCATCTTCGTAGTTTAGTTTTCTCTGTTTTCAGATTGATATTATTTCAGAAGCTCTACTACATAAAGTTTGTCCATTCAAGTTTACCATCCATAGCCATGAAGACTGAAGTAAAGACCGGTGCTCCTTGCATAGACGGCTTCCTACACTGCATGATTTCGAGTCTGTACAAGGTCTAGGTCTTTCTGTAAACACTTAAGGTTGGATGACAAACTAAAAGCTTTCTACTTCTTAAATCAAAAATCAATATCCTATAGATCGGCATACCGGCGGTATGCTCCGGCATACCGGCGGTATACCGTTTTATTGTTCACAAAACCTTCTGTGAGAAATATCGGCATACCGACGGTATGCTACGGCATACCGGTGGTATACCATTTTGTGGACCACAAAACGTTCTGTGACAAACCTCGGCATACCGACGGTATGCTCTGGCATACCGACGGTATACCATTTTGTTTGCCTCAAAAACGTTCTGTGATAAACGTCGGTATACCGACGGTATACAGCGGCATACCGACGGTATACCGGGTTAAGAATATTTGATTTTTGAATGGCATAGACTGCATTAATGGCAGCATTAAATGCTCCCAACGGATACTAATATGACCATTACTGTTCGACTGGTATACCGACGGTATGCCGGTCAGACTGTATCCAGGAGCATTAAATGCTACCTACTCTTGGTTTCTCTATAAATAAAAGCCTTCTCTCTCTTGAAGCTTTCACCAACTCTTGCCATAAATTTTCTAAACTACCAAGAGCTCCACCATTAATACTCTACCAAGCTTTTAATTGTCATCATCTCCCAAAGTGCTAGAGTTATTAAGAGTTTTAATTTTCGATCTTCAAGTGTTAGAAGATCAACAAGTTCTCTTCTCATTTCTTTGAAATTGGCGAGCCTTCGTAAGAAAACTCATGTGTTGAAGTTGGCGAGTTCTTCGGATCCAAACTCGTGTTGAAGTTGGCGAGTTCTTTGGATCCAAACTCGTGTGTACTATTTTATTAAATAGTGAATTTAAGCCGGAGAGAGTTCTGGGACTGGATTGCCTCAAGCGAGGATACCAGGATACATCTTGTGTTTGATCTTCCTACTCCCTCTTTTTATTTGTCATATATTGCTTCTTGTGATCAAGTTATTTTTTATTTCCCTATTCACTCCCCCCTCTAGGGTTCTACAATTGGTATCAGAGCTTTGTTCTCTTGATTTGGATTTACACCCTTTGAGTGATCTATAGCCACTAACCCTAGTATCAACACCTTCCACGATGAGGGACACTCCACAAATAGGCCTTCCCTATTTTATGGAACCAACTATAACTACTGGAAGATTAGGATGAGCATTTATCTGAAGTCTATAGATTTCGATTTATGGGATTGTGTGATAAATGGTCTCCCTACTCCTTCCAGAGTTATTGAGGATGTTGCTGCTAACTCCCTTAGGGACATACTTACTGAAAACACCAAAAAGCTTGCTAGTCGAGATGCTAAGGCTATGAACGCTCTTTATTGTGCTCTCGATAGTAATGAATTCAATAGAATATCTACTTGCAAGACTTCTAATGAGATTTGGAAGTTACTTGAAGTCACACACGAGGGTACATCACAAGTAAAAGAATCCAAGATTAGTAGACTCATGCAAGAATATGAGTCCTTTAAGATGAAACATGATGAATCTATTACTTATATGTTTACTCATTTTGGTGATATTATTAATCCTCTTTCTTCTCTTGGTAAGGAATATCCTGCTCATGAAAAGATCAGAAAAATCTTTAGAGGATTGACAAAAGGATGGAGTCCTAAAGCTACCGCAATCATTGAGGGGAACGACCTGACAGTCATGAACCTTGAGACCCTCATAGGGAAGCTAATGACTCATGAACTAGATATGAAAGATTAAGAGGAATCTTCCATACAAGAGAAGGAGAAGAAGAAGGCCAAAGAGAAGGAGAAGCCTCTTGCACTCAAAGTTACAAAGTCCTACTCCAAGGATAGCTCCGACGACAACGAGTCGGACGATGATGAAGAAATAGCTTTCACAGCTAAGCACTTCCAAAAGTTTCTCAAATTCAATAAAGCCAACCGCTTCAGACGAGACAATGAGGAAGATCCAGTGTGCTACCAATGCAGAAGAACCGGACACATCAAGAGGGACTGTCTTATGATAAGAAAAGACTCAAGCAAGTACGAGAAGCCTAGCAAAGGAAGCTCATCCTCCAGGAAATTCGCCAACACAAGCATTTGGTGTGAGAGTGACGCTAGCGACTCCGACAACGACAAAGAGTGCAAACACAATACCAACGTTTGTCTCATGGCAACCGATGTGGTACTTGATGATCTCTCCTTAAATACTCTTACTTATGATGACTTAGAGAAAGCCATCCTTGAACTACATGAAGAGCACAAAGGTGTTAGAAATAAATACAAGAAATCTCTTAAAGAGGTTGATGCTCTTCAACTTGAAGTAGAGAGACTCTCAAGCATCATTATTGATATAAAGGGGAAATCTCCTGCTTCTGACATGGATGAAATAGAGTCTTTGCGACTCAAGTTTCAAGAATCTCCTGTCACCATCAAGAAGAAGGCTGATGAGATTTAATCCATGAGAAGGGCTTATGAATTTGCCATGCATAAGGTTCAAGATACTAATAGGAGAGAATATGATACTTCTATTAAGTATAATGATCTTCTTGTACAGAGTAAGAAACTAGGTAATAAGAATACTACTCACATGCATACTCCAAGACACCTCCACACTCATCACAATGCTAGGCATACTTCTTACATAAACACTACACACAAATCCTCTTCTTACACAAGAAAAGGACCATTTGTTAAGAAAAACACTTCGCATCATGCTTTTTATTATCATCATCATATTACTAATGATAGAACTTCTCGCACTAGAGATTCACATATGCATGATACTCACATATCTTCTTCTAAATCCTCTATGATTTGCAACTACTGTGGCTTGCTTGGACATACGACCAATTATTGTCATACAAGAAAACTAGTTGATAAGAAAGTTTTTAAGTGGGTTCCTAAGACTAACACTCAAGGACCCATACGATCATGGGTACCAAAATGTTCATCTTCAACTTATGTTGTAGGTGAAGAGTCCTTCTCATGCTAGAAGCAAGTGGATTCTCGATAGCGGTTGTTCACGGCACATGATCGGGGATGCTTCATTATTTACAACGCTATCGATGAAGAAGGAAGGACACGTCTCCTTTGGTAACAATCTTAAAGATCACATTATAGGAAATGGTAATATCGGTTCCCCTTCTTATCCTTGTATTAAGAATGTGTGTCTTGTTACTAATCTTAAACACAATCTTCTTAGTATTAGTCATATTACCGATAACGGTTATGATATCAAGTTTGTTAAGCTCAAATGTTTCATTACCGATTGTTCAAGTGGATCTATTGTTTATAAAGGCATTAGAGAAAACAATATCTATGTTTTATATCTTGTCGAAGACACTAACAATGACAGGTGCTTAGTTGCTAAGAACGATAAAAGTTGGCTTTGGCACATGAGGCTCGGACACGCCAACATGGATACCATTTCTCGTCTTGCTACCAAGAAGCTCGTAAGAGGACTCCCAAGTATCCCGTTCAAGAAGGATATGGTGTGTGAAGAATGCGAGAAGAGTAAGTTGACCAAGTCATCCTTCAAATCCATCAACTCTGTGAGTACCTCTAGACCTCTTCAACTTATTCATATGGATCTTTTTGGTCCTAATAGAGTTGCTAGTCTTGGAGGCAGGCTTTATGCTTTTGTTTTGGTTGATAATTTTTCGAGATTTACTTGGATTATTTTTTTTGCTTGCAAAAGTGATACTTTTCGTAAATTTATTGCTTTTTGTAAACGTGTTCAAAATGAGAAAGGTTTTTCTATTAACAAGATTAGAAGTGATCATGGAGGAGAATTTGACAATGCCGATTTTAAATGATTTTGTGAAAAGAATGGTTTTGGACATAATTTTGCTTGTCTACGAACTCCTCAACAAAATGGTGTTGTGGAGAGAAAGAATAGAACCCTTGGCGATATGGCCCGGGTTATGCTAAATCAATACAAGCTCCCCCAATATTTTTGGACGGAAGCCGTTAACACGGCATGTCATGTTATAAATAGGGTCTTGATTAGACCTATTTCTAAGAAGACTCCTTATGAGCTTTGGTTTGACAAAATTCCCTCTATTGAATATTTTAAAGTTTTTGGTTGTAATTGTTTTATTTTGAATACCAAGGATAACCTAGGCAAGTTTAAAAAAAAAGCCTATGAAGGAATATTCCTTGGATACTCTACTCATAGTAAAGGTTTTTGTGTTTTTAATAAAAGAAGTCTTATTGTCGAAGAGTCAATCAATGTCTCTTTTAATGAACTTAACTCTTCTACATTCTCTTCTTCCGATGATATTGATGACATCTCATTTGGGTTGGAGAACTCCACTATTGAAGATCGTCCTTCTTTATCTAACAATGAAGTTGTGACTCCTCCAACAAAAGAGTCTCCACCTCTCGAGCCTCCTCAAAAGGATCTCCCAAAAGAATAGAGATTTGTCACCAATCATCCTAAGGAACTTATCATTGGGGATCCTTCTTCCAGTGTTAGCACTAGATCCTCCACTCGTGATCTTTGTACAAATGTGGCTTTTATCTCTCAAATAGAGCCTAAAAATGTTAATGATGCTTTTCTTGATGAATTTTGGATAATAGCGATGCAAGAAGAGTAAAATCAATTTGAGCGAAATAAGGTTTGGGAACTTGTCCCAAAACCTAGCAATCACCCCATTATTGGAACTAAATGGGTGTTTCGAAATAAACTTAATGAAGATGGGTTAGTGACTCGTAACAAAGCTCGATTGGTTGCTCAAGGCTATAACCAAGAGGAAGGCATTGACTACGACGAAACCTATGCTCCGGTTGCTCGTCTTGAATCCATTCGTATGCTATGTGCTTTTGCTTGCTTTAATGATTTTAAACTCTTTCAAATGGATGTTAAAGAGTGCTTTTCTAAATGATATTATTAAAGAGGAAGTTTATGTAAAACAACCTCCTGGCTTTGAAGATTTTTAATTTCCTAATCACGTATTCAAACTCCACGAAGCCCTTTATGGCCTCAAACAAGCTCTCCGTGCTTGGTATGAGCGCCTTAGCTCCTTTCTCGTTTCACACAATTTTTCTAAGGGTAAAGTCGACACAACACTTTTTATCAAATCTCATAGTGGCACTCTTTTATTGGTTCAAATTTATGTCAATGATATTATTTTTGGTTATACTAACAATACACTTTGTGCAGAATTTGCTAAAGTTATGCAGGAAGAATTTGAAATGAGCATGATGGGTGAACTATCATTCTTTTTGGGCTTACAAATCAAACAATGACCCAAAGGGACCTTCATCAATCAAGCAAAATATACAAAGGATCTCCTCAAGCATTTCGAACTTGACTCATCCAAATCAATGAGGACTCCTATGGCAACAACGACAAAGCTTAACAATGATGAAGATGGCACATCGGTTGACATTCGTAAGTATCGAGGTATGATTGGTAGTTTACTTTATCTAACTGCTAGCCGGCCTGATATTATGTTTATTGTTTGTCTTTGTGCACGATATCAAGCAAATCCAAAGGAATCGTACTTATGTGCCGTAAAGCGTATTTTTCGGTATCTCAAAGGTACTGTGAACATGGGCCTTTGGTATCCGAAATCTTCATCTTTTGAGCTTCACGGCTTCTCGGATGCAGATTTTGTCGGATGCAAGATTGACCGAAAAAGCACTAGCGGCACATGTCAATTCCTTGGGAAATCTTTGGTATCGTGGTTTAGTAAGAAACAAAATTCTATTGCTCTTTCAACCACTGAGGCCGAGTATATTGCGGCCGGTTGCTGTTGTGCATAAATTCTTTGGATGTCACAAACACTCATAGATTATGGCATTTCTCATACTTGCACCCCTATTAGATGTGATAACACTAGCTCGATCAATCTCACGAAAAACCCGATTTGTCACTCACGCACGAAGCACATTGAAATTAGACACCATTTTCTTCGTGACCATCAACAAAAAGGGGATATTCGTCTTGAATTTATTGACACTACTTATCAGTTAGCCGATATTTTCACCAAACCGCTCCCGGAGGATCGCTTCGTTTTTCTTTGCCAAGAATTGGGCATTTTAAATTTTAACTCATAGTTCTTCTCGGCCGGCACACCGACGGTATACGGGGGTATACCGACGACATGCCGATTTTGGTTCAGAATTATGTTACGTGCCAAAAATCGGTATACCGTCGGCATACGTCGGCATACCGACGGTATACCGGTGCGCGGCGGACTGCTGTGTCAAATCCAGCTCGGGCCCACCTTTCTTTCATTTTATCTTTATTCCCTTCTTCTCTTTATTAATACCATATCTTAACTTCCTATCAACATTAACTACCCACCTCCTCCTCTCCTCTTCCCCATATCTTAACTTTCTATCACCATTAACTACCCATCGCTTCCTATTCCCCTTTACTTCTCTTTTATCTCCACTATCATCATTTCCAACCCACAAACTTCTCCTTCATCACTCTCATTTTGGAAGCCAAGCAAGTCGACCTCTCCCAATGCTACTCGGACGGCTGTAGAAGCATGGAATTTCACAACCAGAAAGACCATGCGCCAGACACTACATGCGCCAGAACTCGCACAGAACACTTCACAGCAAAGTCAATAAGTATAGACATTTGAAGAAGGACTTTTCATTTTAAATATAAAAGTCTATTACATGTCTAGAAAAGATTGTACAAAGAAGAATTTCTACAAAGGAAATATCCTAAGTCTACAGCCAGCGGCCACCATGCGCCTTCAGATAGGCGCAGCGGCCACCATGCGTCTCCAGATAGGCGCAGCAGTCACCATGCGCCACCAGTGAGGTGCAGCAGATACTATGCGCCTCCATCCAGGCGCATCCCGCCAGCTCTTCAGCAGCTCAGTTATGTGCATCCAGCTCAGTTATGTGCATCCAGCTCAGTTATGTGCATCCAGCTCAGTTATGTGCATCCCTTCAGCAGCCTAGTTATGTGCCACTCTTCCAACCAGGCTCACCTGGCCGAGCAGGAGTGTGCCGCTCTTCCAGCCAGGCTCACCTGATAAATGCTTCGATACACAAAGCATTTAACCCTCTGGCTGGAACCAAGGAAGAGAAGAGCACCGCAAATCTGTGGCCAGGGGAGGCTTCGAAAGAGCCTCCAAAGGCCAAGGAAGACCGTGATCGAAATCATAGCGAAAGGCAGCTTTCAACACAATCAGAGTGGGCGACACCCACTTTGAAGGAAGAGAGAGCCTAGCACCGCCATTCCGATCTACGGCTCTTCCGGAACAACGGAGACGAGGCCCGAGCATCCCTATCTTTGGATGCAACAGGCACCTTCTGCCTGCCTAAGAAGCCCTCGACTCCGTCTTTTGGATGTAACAGTCACCTTCAAGAGCATCAATGACAACATGGCGTCTCATCTTTACCCTCGGGAGCACTTCGTCAATAGAATGCACCCGAGAACCCGAGTTCATATTGGAAAGACGTGAGGGAATGAGAGGCCAACCTTCTCTCCATACCACTATTTATAGGCCGGGCAGATCAAACCCATGCGCCAAGTGGATGGCTCTTCGAATTCTGTGCAATGAACTCACATTAAATGGATGAACCAGACGCCTCGACTTCAGCCAAACGGCTATTAAAAGCACTCGAGAAGTGAAACAGCCGCATCATCAAAGACGTGTCAGATGCGCCGGCTGGACAGCACATCACACCTCTTCAAACATCAAATAGATGTGCCCTGTACCGAGCGCATCACAGGGGATGCGCCCCCATACGTCCCCATACGCCTAGTGGAACGTCAACCGACGTGCCCCCTCAGCTGTCCATCGAATGTCACCAACATTAAATGCTGAACTGACAGAGTTGGCAGTATGCCTCCCCAAGCCTGAACGGTTGACAGCTTTTGCAGAAAACGAAGCGTCCACAACGTCAGCGTCATCATGACTCTATCCTGACGGCTACTGCCACGTGGCCACTCGACCGCCCGCATGCGCCTCCGCAGCCATGCGCCCAAACCTGCATGCGCCTCAAAAGCCATACGCCTCAGATCCTTCACTGATCCCTAAAGACAGAAGAAGAGTCTCTAGTTGAAGCTTTGCATGCGCCTCAAAAGCTATGCGCCCCAGACTGATCTCTGATCCCGAAAGACAGAAGGAAAGTCACTCGCATGCGCCTCAAAAGCCATGCGCCCAGAACGGCTCGTGACTCCTAAAGGTCACGAGCCAAAATCTCATCATGCGCCCAATCCAAGGCGCATCCCACCAAATCATCCCCCCACCAAATCTCCGAGCCATGGGTCGACGACACATGTCCTTTGACTCAACTCATCCAAGATCTCAGCAACAGAAAGATCTTCTCCTTTGCTACGTGCCGGCTCACAACAGCAGTATGAAGAATTCAACCCCGCGAGTAGGGCGCATCATCCATGCGCCTCTATCAGCAATCTCCACGTGGCGTCCCCACGCACCGACGCATCCTACATATGCGCGCATGAGCAGCCAACCTGCCCAGCTATAAATAGAAGGACCATTTCCTTCTGACACATACAACAGAGACATATACGAACAATCCAGACAGATATCACCAGAGAGGCAGATACAGACACTCAACGTCTTCCTCCTCTCAGCCAGCTCCAGCACCCAGAGTAATCTACACCTTCGGAGAACCGATAACCGTCGTCAGCCCGTCAACGGAGTCAATGCATTACCACTCGCTCAATTGGCACTTAGGACCCAGATTAAACAAAAGTATACTCCTAGGACTACATCTAAGTCCTATATTGTAACACTGTTCTGTTTGTATTAAGATTTGCAATCAAATGATTTTAATGGCAAACAAGCTGGCGACTCTGCTGGGGACTTCTTTCTCCTCTCGAGAAAGTTGTGTCACAGGCCGACGACGTGATGGTGGGCTCCTTCCACAAGACGCTGGTCGTGCGCCTAAATCAAGAGGCGTACGAGGAGTTCATTTCTGAAGGAAGCGTAAGTCCTTCGAAGCGGCTGCCTAAGCCGAAGAAGACCCGCCGTGTCTGGGTGCGCAAAGTCGACGCCTCGGGCACCACCACTGATGGGGATGCGCCAATCCAGCCCTCCCTTCCTGCTGACGTTCTCAGCAACCAAGGTGCGCCCGCTGATGCAGCGCATCTCTCGGGGAAACGTACGGCTGACCACGTTCCCCAGCCATCTCCCTCTCAGGCGAGGAAGATGCATCGACGGAGCAGGGGCGCAGCCAATGCCCTGCGCATCACCTCTGATGTGCCACAAAAATTCTCTGTCTTTGACAGACTCACTCGCTGTAATGGCGAGGAGAATTTGGATGCTGAGTACTATGTGCCCCAGCGGGCTAGTATAAAGAAATCCAAGGCGGCACGGGCCATGCGCCACAAGCGTGCTATGCCAGCAGCAGGCCAGAGGCACGTGCTCACAATCACGCGCGCTGCCGATGGCAAGCTGTACAAGGTCGACTCAGGTGCTTCGGCACCAAAGATGAGTCGATCTTCAAAGTCCTCATCTCACTTGGGCGCATCCACTGCGTGCATAACCAAGTCGAGTGCGGCAAATTCAGTGGTCTTGAACTCCCGCGCCTCCTCTGGTTGTGCGTTTGAGGTCCGTTCAAGTCACTTCAAATGTTGTTGTTCCTCCACTACTGATCATGATGCCTGCTTGGTATTAGATCAGGGGGCGCAACACTCACCTGTCCGCCCCGGCGTTTGGCCTTGCCATACGCCTGAAGGGGGTATGAAGGTAGCACTCTCCTCCAACGACCTGCGTAATGTGATCACTCACAAGCGCCGGTCAGGAGAGTCGACCAACAAGCACGATGAGCCTCTCATGGGGCATACTTGTGCGGTGGTCACTATCAACTGCTGTGGCAAGGCGGCAGTACCACCAAGGCAGTCAGTCTTCCAGCGGCTGCAGTCATCGACACCCCTCCGACATCGTCTCGGGACGAAGGTGTCAACAGAAGAGGAACTAAGAGTTGCTTCATGCAATGTGGTCTCCAACTCCTCATCTCTCCGGAAGGCGATCGGTAATTCGTCCAAAAGCCAACCGAGGAGAACCAAGGCAGCAGTCTCGACCTCTGGGGTGTTCGAAGGCACTCGGTCGAAGAAGAAGTTCTTGGAGGAAGCTGGGGGTAGTCAGACCCTTGTTGAGCTTCCTTCCGAAGACGAAGATGTCCAAAGCACAGCTGCGGCGAATCTTCATCCTCGAGGCAAAGTCAGCCTCCCAGAAGCACCTCGAAACGAGGATGTCCCCCAGGACACAGCTGGGGATAGAGACGAAGAGGCCCTTCAAGATGGAGCTGAGGACAATCAGGCCCTGGCAGATGCGCCCGTCGAGAATGACCTCCAGAATGTGGCTGGGGGTAGCCAAGGAGAGATGACTCCCCCACATGAAAGTGAGGCCGAGAGCGAAGCCTCAACCAATCCATCCACTCCTGGCCGTGTCAGGACAGTATACATGGCTGGGGATGATGTCGAGTCTGATGCGCCACCGTAGGACATTGTTCAGCGCATAGACTCATTAGAGGGAGGACTCAAAACCCTCTCTACCTCTATGCAAGCACTGACTCAAGCAGTGTTTGATATTCGGTCGGCCTTGACCAGAATACCTTCAACCGGTCCCGACCCAGGAGTTAATGGGGAGTCGAGTGTACCCCTTCAACGGGCACCTTCCGACACAGAAGCACCTCGGACATCGGAACCCTCAAACGCTCCGCTCCAGATAGTGCCACCTTCCCCGACTCCTAGCTCCACGGAGGATGTGGACGAAATGATCAAGGACCTGCGAGAGCGCTTCGAGTCCAAAAACAGGCAAGAGGAGCGCCAGAAGATGGGCATTCCCCAGCCTTATCCCCTCGAGTGGAACAAAGTGGTTTATCCTCCAAAATATAAACCACAAACACTCACACCATACGATGGGAAGGACTCTCCGTGTCGATACCTGACATACTTCCAGTCACAAATAGGGCATCTTCCAAAGGAGGACGCGCTCCTCACCAGCATCTTTGTTGGGGCCCTAAAAGGGGTGGCGTATGACTGGTACTGCAGCCTCCCCGATAATTCTATATCGTCCTTCGACGACTTGATGCGCCTCTTCCTCGATCGCTTCTACGACGGCGGGAAGGACATGACGATGGCATCTCTCATAGAGATACGCCAGAAGGAGAAAGAAACGGTTCGGGCGTTCATCGAACGCTTCTGACAAGCCTGCTTCAGGCTACCTCCAGGCATGCCAGAACATGCGCTCCTCTCCTCTTGCAGCATAAACATGCTGCCCGCAGTGAAGCTCTGGCTCAACTCTACTCCCCCTCCCGACTGGAGCTCCCTGATCATCGAAGCTGAAGCCGCAGAAAAGAAGGCGGCCAATGCACGTCTTCTGGGTGTCAGCTTCCCCGCCTTTGATGATAAGGGGAAAAGGTCAGCAGCCAACAACTCCGGGCGCGAAGCAAAGGGGAAACAGGCATTGACTGTTAATGCCTCGAAGGGCGCATCTGCGCCTACTCAGAAGCCTCCACTGGCACCGAGACCTAAGGAGGTGTATTCATTCAATGATGAAGACACCCTGCAACTCTTCGAAATACTGAAGCAGGGTGACAAGATCTAGCTCCCGGACCCGAAGCGGCCCGATGAAGTTGGGAAAGTGGACAACCCGAGGTACTGTCACTACCATCGGTTTGTCGGACACCCGACCAAGGACTGCTACGTCCTCAAAAATTACATCCAGTACATGATCAATGCCGATGTAATCTCCGTCGACTATGAAGAGAAGACGGTGTCAGCCAATATGGTGTCACTTCAGTTCGGTACCTTGCCGCCGACCACCACACAAGATGGCGTCGTCCCCATCCCTAAGGCGACAATGGAGGTGGTGAACTTGCCACCTACCTGTGATAACGTGAGTGGACTCATCCCACTCACCACATCTCGAGGAGAGGTCCTCTGGGTTCACCCCGACCTCGTCTCCGAGGTGACTCAACCGGAGGTACGCTCTACCTCCAAATCAAAAGGCAGGAAGATCAAGTCTTGCCGTACGGTCTCTTCGTCAACAGAAGAGGCACTTCCAGTACAGACGCATGCACAACAGAATGCTCAGCCCGGCGAAGCTGCCGCCGAGGTGGTGCCTCCTGGCATAATCCCTGAGGAGGGTCCGTCTAAACCCTCAGCAGCCAATAAGCAGAAGCAGGTGGAGGCTCGTTTCGACAGACCTCTATGGAAGGAGAATGCTTCGGGGCTAGCCAAGCCCCACAACTTTGACATTCTGGCACAACTGGCCAGTACTCCTGCGCGCTTGTCTTTGTTTGAGCTCCTGCGTCTTTCCAAAGACTCCCGAGAAGCTCTCTGCGAAGCTCTGAAGGACGCTGAATCCTTTCTCAGTCAGGTCAAGCAGCCTGAAGACCTCCCAACTACTTGTGCGCACTGTCATTGTGCGGAGGAAGTTATCCCAAACATAACTTTCGTCCAACAAGACATGCTGCTCAAGCACCACCGACATAACCGACCACTGTATTACACAGGGTACATCGGTTCAGTCAAGGTGAGCCGAATTCAGATCGATCTGGGGTCTTCCCTCAGCATTATCCCGAAGGCGCTGCTATCAAAACTAGGGATCCCAATGTACCGGCTGGCGCCCTCCAACACAACCATATGTGGCTTCAACGCTAGCAAAAACGAGCCACTGGGCAAAATCCGACTGAAGTATCACATCGGCAACCTCAAAACTGAGGTAACTTGTTATGTGGTGGATGCCGAGGTCAACTACAACATCCTGCTTGGCCGACCATGGCTACATGAGTATATGGTGGTGCCTTCCACGCTCCACCAATGCATGAAATACGTATCCACCAACGGCGTCATCCGGACGGAGTTCGCAGACATCGATCCTTTTAAAGGGATTGAGGCTTACTTCACCGATTCTGACTTGTACAAGCCACTTGACGAGGAAGAAGCCAACGATGCTGATGATGAGGCAGAGACGGCAACTGAGCCGAACACGGAGCCGGAGATGAATCTAGATGCCCCACTGAAGATTCGACTGAAGGGCAAACCACCCCAGAAGGTGCCTCCAATGAGCATCAAGCTATCAGGGAAAGCACCTCATGAGGCTCCCCTGAAGATACGCCTCAAGGGAAAGCCGCCTCAAACATCGGCTCCCCTGGTGGCAAAATTACAGGGGAAGGCACCACTCACAGGAGGCACAGTTGAGGCACCTTTGAAGGTGCGTCTTAAGGGCAAGCCCCCGCAGTCATCCAAGATGCCAGAAAGGGCTCACATCGCCCTCTCAGACCCCAAAGTCAAAGCTGTGGTGGATTCTCCTGATCCGACCCCAGTGCTTACAGATGAGGAGCTTGGCGAATATATCTCTGCTGATGTAGTCATCAATAATAGAGTGTCTTTTAATTATTCTTGTCTTCCACATTGGAATGCCATGTATACATTATATCACGCTCTACGGTCGTTGCAAACACAAATAACGACCGTCCATAATGTAAACCGAGTATTCCCGTCTCAAGGAGTCTGTTTCATAAACCCTTCACGAAGCCGAGACGAAGGATCCGTCATTTTTGGCAAAGTCGAGCGTCATCAAGACCTCCCGCCACCCGAGCCTGAACCTGATACCGGCAGAGTACAAGTCTATCGGTATACGGATACGGCAAAGCACATCATCCAGAAGATGGGCTACGACCTGAAAAGCAACAAAGGCCTAAACTACAGCAAGGGTCGACCTCTCCCTCTCCGGCTTTCAATACCCAAAGGGAGGCCGCAAGACTACTACAACAAAACTCGACCGGGGATAGGCTATGTCACGCCGCCATCAACTCCAGAGAGTTCAGTCGCAGAAGACGTAGAACATTCCCACTCGTCCGAAGCGTCGACTTGGGATTCTGATACCAGTATCGGATCAGTCTTCAGGAAAGTGCTGTCAGCTAACATGACGTCAGCACAATCTCAAAAAGGTGAAGGCAAAGACCAAACGCCGGAATCCTTCGAAGAAGAACCCTGGGCTCAACGCCTAGAAGAGCAATGGGAGTCTCATTTTGAGTTACGTGAACCTCCCACCGAAGACGAAGTCGAGCAGATCGACCTTGGGGACGGATCTTCTTCCAAACCCATCTTCGTCAGCAAAAGCCTAGAAGGAGAAGACCGAAAGGCTTTAATCCAGCCGGCTAAAGAGTATATCGACGTCTTTGCCTGGAGCTACGAAGACATGCCAAGACTCGATCTACAGATCGCAATGCATAGGTTGAACATCTTATCTGATGCCAAACCTATCAAACAACAACAGCGACGTTTCCGTCCGGACATCATGAATGCCATCGATCAGGAGGTGGACAAACTCTTGACTAGCGGCTTCATCCGTGAGGAACAACACCCAGATTGGGTAGCCAATGTCGTACCTGTCACCAAGAAGAAGGGAAAGATACGAGTCTGTATCGACTTCAGGGACCTCAATTCTGCTTGCCCGAAGGACGAATTCCTGCTTCCGATCACCGATGTGATGATCGATAACACATGTGGCTTTGAACGCATGTCCTTCATGGATGGGTATTCAGGCTACAATCAAATCAAGATGTTCCCCGATGACGCGAAACACACGTCATTCAGGACTCCAAAGGGTATTTTCTGCTACACAGTAATGCCCTTCGGCTTGAAAAACGCCGGTGCAACATACCAACGAGCAATGAGCACCATCTTCCGTCAACATCTTCGCAAAACAGACGAATGCTATGTTGACAACATCGCAGTCAAGAACCGCCTCAAAGGAGATCACCTACAGGATTTGAAGACAGTATTCGATCTCATGCGGGCGCATCAACTCAAAATGAACCCCGCTAAATCCTTCTTGGGGGTTTCTAGCGGCAAATTCTTAGGCTTTGTCATCACGGCGAAAGGCATTCATGTTGATCCCGAGAAGACCAAAGCCATCCTCAACATGGACCCTCTGAAGAATCTTCGAGAACTTCGAGGCTTACAGGGACATCTGGCATACATCCGGAGGTTCATAGCAAACCTCTCCGGTAAATGTCAACCCTTTACTCTGCTCATGAAGAAGGGAGTCTCTTATGTCTGGACAGAGGAGTGCCAAAAGGCTTTCGACGACATCAAAGCCTACTTGACGAGCCCACCAGTCCTGGTGGCACCTGTCGCGGGCAAACCATTTTTTCTCTACGTCCGTGCCATGGATCATTCCCTTGGTGCTCTGCTGGCTCAAAACAGCGATACAGGCTATGAGCAAGCAATCTACTACCTCAGTCGAACGCTCATCGGGGCCGAACACCGGTATAACCCCGTTGAAAAGGAGTACTTGGCCTTGGTGTTTGCCATCCAGAAGACTCGTTATTATGTCTCGGGCCAGACAATTCATGTCATTTCCTGAGTCAATCCACTCAGAGTCCTCATGACGAAGCCAGGATCATTAAACTCCCGGCTAGCCACATGGGCAATTTTGCTAACACCATATAATATGGTGTTTGTCCCGCAAAAAGCTGTTAAAGGTCAAGCTCTGGCTGACTTTTTAGCTGCACACCCCATCCCAAATCCTCAAAACTCTATGAAGACATCCCGGATGAGGTCCAAGAATCCAACGTCACCGAAGGAAGCTCCGTTTGGCGGATGTTCTTCGATGGCGCTTCGAGAACAGGCCCCAAAGGCCAAATCATCGCAGGAGTGGGGGTAGTCTTAGTCTCCCCCGATCAGCTGGTCATCCAGCATGCTTACTCCCTTTCGAAGCCGTGCTCCAACAATGTTGTCGAGTACAACGCACTCGTCATGGGACTCCAACTCGCACAACAGCTGGGGGTGGACCATCAGGAAGCCTACGGTGACTCAAAACTCATCGTAAACCAGATTCGAGGGCAGTACGAGGTTCGCCATGAAGATCTGATCCCTTACCATGAAGTTGCATTGAACATCATTTCAACCTTCACCGGGTTCTTCATCGAATACGTGCCTCGTCTACAAAACTTGGAGGCTGACGCTCTGGCTGGCCTCGCAGCCTCATTGGCAGCGCCCTTTGGGACTCAATACTATGTCACGGTAACAGGCCGAGACTTGATTTGTCCCAGAAACAACCTGTGCTTGCAAGTGGCCCACGCCATGCCGACGAACACTGGGGTTAATGTCCGAGACTGGAGGTTCCCGTTCATCGACTTCGCTGTCTACGGAATTCTTCCAGAAGACCCGAAGGAAGCCGTCTCAGTCAGGAGACGCTCTCTTCGATTCTACTACGATACAGCTACTAAAACGCTGTACCGATGCTCCTTCGATGGGCTCCTCCTTCGATGTCTGTCCAACGAAGAAGCAGCCGAAGCCCTCCGAGAAGCTCATGACGGAACTTGCGGGGCTCATCAACCCGGTCCTAAGTTGCAGGATCGACTGCGACTTATGGGCTACTACTAGCCAACCATGGTCGCCAACGCTGTTGAATATGCTAAGAAGTGTCACGCATGCCAACTCCATGCTGACTTCATATATACACCGTCTGAACCACTACATCCTACAGTCGCCTCCTGGCCCTTCGAAGCCTGGGGCATGGATATTTTGGGACCTATCACCCCTCCTTCATCAAGAGGACACCGCTTCATCCTGGCCATCATCGATTACTTCTCCAAATGGGCAGAAGCAGTCCCACTGGCGGAAGTAAAGAGCTCCAGGGTGGTCAGCTTTATCAAACACCATGTCATTTATCATTTTGGAGTACCCCGGCAGATCATTCATGACAACGGTCCTCAGTTTATCAGCCATATTTTTAGCAGGTTCTGTCACGACCCGCACCCTAGAGTAAGGGCACGAGAACGTCACAACGCCCAGCCTACGCCGCAGTATCGGCGGTAGAACGCTGTCCTAGGTCAACATACATCTAGCAATATAATACTAAGCAGTAAATGAACTCAATCACTACTAAGGAAGAAGAAAAGCATGATAAGATATAGAACTCCAGGAAATACTGAATGTAGAAAAGTCTAGGATAAAATCCCAGCAATTATCCAGAGTACAAAACTAAGCTACTGAAAGAAAGAATATATACAACTCAACATCTCTGAACAGAAGTAAAGACTAACTAAACAGACTCAAGACAACATGAAAATAAGATAAGGCCTAACTAAACTAGTCTAGGCAGTGGGTGAAGTCCTCAGCTAGAGCTATCCGAAGAAGGTATCCTCCAAGCCTCCTCCTCGTTCTCTGTAATATTTTCAACAGGTCCAGTCAGGACAGGAGCGAGTACAATACATCTCAACAGTTCATAGCAGGTTAGAAAATATAATCATGCAGTAAAGTAAGATATAGATACTGAAGAAATGTAGTAAGTAAACAGAGAGAGAACTGTAACAGAAATATCTACTATACATAGAGAACTAGCATGTGACTAGTGAGTCAGAGTACAATATGAACATGTAAATGGCCTGGGATGATTCTGATGCTACACTATGGAATGATTCTGATGTTACACTACTGGTGTATTATTCACATGTCCATTTATACTCCCCCGTATCCCCAACTAGTACACAAGGATCCAACCAAGTTATGTTATATGATGCTATGTAACAGACCCCGAAGGTGGTAGACCCCGAAGGTGATAAGACCCCGAAGGTAATAGACCCCGAAGGTGATACATAGTAGACCCATAAATGGGATAAGGATTCTAAGAAGACTCTACGATCATAAGAGTATATGTCGTAAGTGATCAGAGAACCAACGAAGCATAGTGATACGCTATGTAAGTGAAACGCACAGAACATAGGGTACCCGATGCTCCCTAAGGATAACATCTCAAGGAGGGATTCATATAGTACCAATCCGTGTGACCAACGTGCCAGTATCAATTAAAGTAATTTAATGCAGGAAAATAATTCTAAACAGGATATGAAATGATCAGAGAATGTACTCGCCTGATATCTGAAAGTCCGAGATGAAAGTACCGTCCGAGGAGGGGTGTCTGTCTCCTATAGAACAGTACGAGTCACAACAAGTCCAGAATGATAATACAATGCAAATTAATGCATTCTACATGAAACTAGGTCAATCTAGACTAAACTATGTCTAGCAAGACTATTCTAGGCTTTCTAGACTAGTCTAGGTAATACCATGTCAACCCTACCTATACTCACATTGGTATATAGTTAAAATCTATTATAGAATATAGCCTATAGCCCTATCCTATATTCACATTATGACCCTTAACCCATATACACACCATCCTGTCCCACACAACATTACACACATATATCACATATTCTACACATTATATATACACATACATTTCACACATTTTACCTATATATCTAATATATGTATATAGGAAACTGATAACACTACAACATGTATTATTATATATGGGTATACAAGGGAAATACAAGTGTTGTGTGTGGGTGTCACATTCATGTGCTAAGTGTGTCATGGGGGTGTGTCCAAGCCATAAAAACAGGGATAAACTAATGCAGGGTATTGACAGGAAAGGAAGAAGGGAAAAACAGTGATCATTGCGGTGTGTGTGTGTAATCAATATTTAAAGGACAATGTGGCATTGCAAGTAGATGTGTGTGTCAAGCAATTGAGAGGGTGAGATAAAAACTGGAAGAAATAGTGACTGTCAATCACAGAAGCATGTGTGTGTGGCTAGGTAGAGGGCATGACAGTGATTAATACAAGGGTGAATATCCAGGTTCAAAACAGCTAACTAGTTATCAAGTGAAATAACAAGGAAATCTTCATTCAGTTTTCTGTGAAGGCTAAAACAGTGAACTAATAGCTAGTTTACATTACAGTGAGCTAATAGCTAGTTAGACTCAGGTTCACATAGCAAGCAGTCACCTGAATTCCATGTTAACAGTCTCAATCTCAGGTTTTTCATTTTACAATTAGCAAGCAAATAACAATGGCAACCTAACTTATCATTCCAGCTTACAGGTAACTAACAGGAAATGAATTGAACTACATTTTAGTTTGCAATGAGGTAAAATGCAGGAAAATAAATCAGGAACTCAGATTTCTCCAACACAATGACATGCCCCATATTGGTTATCATATTTCAGTTGTAATGAAGTTATATGCAGGAAGGAGATGGGTGATCATGTACATCTCAGTTTATACACAAGGAGGAAAATCAGTTTAATAGGAGAAGTTTTCATGTTCCAAATCGGTTAACAATAGTTGAAGATAACAGTCCAAACCAAAACTTCATAACAATGACAGTGGCATCTCAGGTTTTTCAAGAGCTAAAACTCAATCTACCCATTAACAGTCTATATAAAATTATCTCAGGTTTATGAACATGAATGTAAAGGAAATCAAATTTCCAGGTTTTTGAAAATGGAAATCAATCCAGTCTAACACATAGCAGTTAACAAAATGATCATGGGAAAAATATATGGAAGGGAAATCAATTAATAGTAATATAACTTACATCATCACAAATCCTATTCTCAGTTTTGACACAAAACAGTGAATAAGGAACTCAACCCATTTACCAGATTTCTCTACACACAACCAAAGTTCGATTTTCGAATGCCAAAGCTATGTTAACATAATTTATGATGTGTAGGTTCAGGTTAACAGGCAAAACACAACAGGGAATAGGAAAAATTGATGGTTAGCAAATCTGGGAATAACAGTGTCAGTGTACACTTCACTGTTTTCAAACCAACCCCCAAATACAATTCAAAACCTTAAACAATGTGTACATCTAATGTAACAGTGATCAAATATCATTTATAGGATTAGTTAACTATCATTAAAACTCATTTGCCAGCAGGAAAAAGGAATTAAAATAGTAGAAATTACTGGAATGAAATAATACACAGGGTGGTGTGTTCTTCACTGTTTTAAAATCGAAGACAACCCAAACATCAATCAAATCCTTAAACCAATGCATCACAATGAATAACAGGAATCTAACCAAGGTATTTAGGATCTAAATATTCATTATCATGCATTTACTCAAACATTAAAACAATTTAAACATCAAACAGCCACTCCACACGCACGCACACACAGCCATTCCCCGTGCACACCCAATAACGTGTCCGACACGACACGAGGACTCGTGAAATTTGACGAGCCTCGTGTCAGTCAATTCCCCAACACGTATGCCAATTATCTCGCGGCCACGTGGCGTGTGTTGCGCGCAATCATCCCCGAGTAGCAGGGGATGAACAGTGCCGCGCGCACACGGCTGCACACACGGGTTCGCGTGTCCCCACGACACGACACGACACACAAACTAGCCTAGGACACTGGAAATACCTAGACGACAACTAGATCTAGGTTTCCAATCAAAAACATTTGGGAAAAACAATCGAGCAGTCCACTTGGACATTTCGTCGAGCACCCTGTGCTATACTCAGATACGTGTCCGATACGGACACGAAATGAGCTCGAATCCTAGGGTTAGCTTCCCCATCAGTTGGGTGAGGGCTAGGGGACCCTAAAAATGAATTTTAATGGAATTTAGGGGCTGAGGTTAGGATTATACCTATTGGTTTCCCAAGCTTCAAAAACACACCAAAGCAAGAGGTCCTTTCAACCACCAAAGCTCCTCAAATTGAGTGCCCCCTGCCAAAACTCGATTCCAACAGCAGGAAAATATTATTTAGAGACTATAGGAATTTGTTTGAAGGGAAAAGGAGCTAATTTGGATTTTCTAGGAATTTGTGAAGTTGGAACATTACCTCTTTCCTAAAACTTGATAAACCCTAAAGAAAAGAGGCTTGCCCTAATTTTGGGAGACTATAAATAGGGGAAAAGGATAGGATGGCTGTCATTAGGTTAGGGTTAGGGTTTAGGATGAGGGGCTATGGTTCCTCCAACAATTTCTAGCTAAATCAATGGTTCACAATCAAAGTAGCCTCCTTTAACTTTTAGTCTAAAATATCTATCTACAAATATCTAGATATTTCACTAATGTCATTACTTTAATGAAACCCTCTAACTTAGTCTCTAGGGTCATGATTAACAATCTAGATTAGGCTAACCTCTAGGTCAAGACTCAACAATTCAAGTAACACATATTTAATTAATATAATTCACAAAATCACAAAAGTGTCAAAATGACTAAAATACCCCTAGGCTTAAAAGATGAAATTTGAAATCCTAAACACATGATTAGGTCTCATTGGTCATGATTAGTCTTCTAGGTCATGCATGACTAATGTTACACTAGCAAACACCAATTTCACATTTCACTCAATTAAATAGTTTTTTTAAATTAACTAAAAATCACCAAAAATTATATCATGACTAAAATCAATTACTTTAATGATTTAAAAAATACAAATTTTCAAATTTACCCTTATTTTGGAAAAGTGGGTGTTACAAGTCTACCCCCCTTAAAAGAATTTCGTCCTCGAAATTAAGATGGTCGTACTTCTTCTAGAGTCTCGTCCCCAACAATCATAGTCTCTGAACTACCTAAATCATACAATTTAAAAGAATGACCTAAAGGGTCATGGCATGCAATATTAGTCTGGGGTCTCATCTAGTTATACTAACCATGCTACAGCACTAGGCAATTACAAGGTATCAAAACATACGAGCAAGGGATGCATCAAGGTTCACAAAAAGGAATACTAAGGTTAGGTCAAAACTCACCTCCAGCTAGGTCTGAGAACCAGAACTTCCTCCTAGAAGCAGGGCCCTGGTTGGGGCAGATCTATCAGGGCAGTGCTGTACCCAGTGTGCAGTCGACCCACAGATTAGGCACAATCCTAGTCTTTTTCTACAGTTGCTCCACTTGTGTCCAGACTTCTTGCAGAAGGCACAGATAGGCTCTGGCTCAGCTGGCCTTTGCTGGACAGGAGGCTGGGCTGGGTATGATGATATAGGCTGGATAAATGGGTACTCCTCAAACTCTGGGTAGGACTGGGTACTGCTCCTCGCCCTCTTGGGACTAGGCTCTTCTCCCAGAAGCACAGAGTCCCGCTGACGTAGCAACCTCTGGATTTTCTCCCTCATAGCCTCCTCATGGACTCTCTGTGACTCCATCAACCTTTCTTCGAAAAAAGCAAACACCTGGGCTGCGTCAAGTAGCACACTCCCGGGTGGTACAGTAGGGAGTACAGAGGGTAGGGAAGGGCTCTCGGTCTCAGGCAAATCCGCAGCTCTCTCCTGAACGACAGGAGATGAAGGAAGACTCTCTGGCGAGGCTACCACCACCTCCTCAATGGCAGGAGGTGCCACCACCCCCTGATCAGGTAGAGGGATCACTACCTCCTGAACAGTAGGAGATAGGGGCACACTCTCAGTAGCTGCAGCTGCCCTCAGGCGACGGGCTCGGGTCATGGGTGCCATACTGAAAGAAACAGAAAGAAAATAAATCAATCATCAAGGCTGAAAACTAGTAAATATCAACAAGGAGAACTAGCTACAAGAATCACTATTTAAAGCCAGGCTATACTAACATTCCTAAGACAAGGGCCTAATCACAAGTCATCAAATCATCACACTAAGAAAGAACTACATATGCATAAGCTCTATAAAGTTAAGAATATCTCTACTCCTAATTTATTTAATGATGGAAACAATTATAATAGCTGGAATGAAGAGAGAGACGATATATTTAAGAACCCTTCTAAGATACAATCTGATAATCATATGCGTCTGTCCAAAAATCATGATACTCAGAGTCCTCGCCACGCTAGTAAGCAAGGCTGCAATGAACGGTAGAGTCCATAACTGGGGTATGCATCTCTATGATCAAGTCGTCTGGAATCCTCGCTATGCCGACTAGTATAGCTGCGAGAAATTCCAATCTCATGATAAAGATATGTACATCCGAAGTCAGGTCCCTATGTTCTTGCCACGCCGGCTAATATAGCTGCGGTAAATTCTGGGTTCCATAATAAAGTAGACGTTTTACCATCCCTGTTATTTTCGTCAACATATGTTATCAGAAGATATCGTAACTCGGATCATAAAATTCATCTCGATAGGAAAATCAAATCAACAATGATCCAACGAAATCAACTCAATAATCAAGGAGTGAGAGCAACAAAGCAAGGGAAATGATTCAAATCGAAGTTTAATAAGATTCTCAAGGGTCGTCCCAGGAATCTTTCAAGGAGTCCTAACCGTGATTGAGCACCTCCAATGTATGTATCCTAATCCTACTGCAGGCTGTAGTGGTACTCTAGTTCGAATACCACTACATAAACTCGACCTGCATGGGCCACCACTAAAAACGTGTCACGACCCGCACCCTAGAGTAAGGGCACGAGAACGTCACAACGCCCAGCCTACGCCGCAGTATCGGCGGTAGAACGCTGTCCTAGGTCAACATACATCTAGCAATATAATACTAAGCAGTAAATGAACTCAATCACTACTAAGGAAGAAGAAAAGCATGATAAGATATAGAACTCCAGGAAATACTGAATGTAGAAAAGTCTAGGATAAAATCCCAGCAATTATCCAGAGTACAAAACTAAGCTACTGAAAGAAAGAATATATACAACTCAACATCTCTGAACAGAAGTAAAGACTAACTAAACAGACTCAAGACAACATGAAAATAAGATAAGGCCTAACTAAACTAGTCTAGGCAGTGGGTGAAGTCCTCAGCTAGAGCTATCCGAAGAAGGTATCCTCCAAGCCTCCTCCTCGTTCTCTGTAATATTTTCAACAGGTCCAGTCAGGACAGGAGCGAGTACAATACATCTCAACAGTTCATAGCAGGTTAGAAAATATAATCATGCAGTAAAGTAAGATATAGATACTGAAGAAATGTAGTAAGTAAACAGAGAGAGAACTGTAACAGAAATATCTACTATACATAGAGAACTAGCATGTGACTAGTGAGTCAGAGTACAATATGAACATGTAAATGGCCTGGGATGATTCTGATGCTACACTATGGAATGATTCTGATGTTACACTACTGGTGTATTATTCACATGTCCATTTATACTCCCCCGTATCCCCAACTAGTACACAAGGATCCAACCAAGTTATGTTATATGATGCTATGTAACAGACCCCGAAGGTGGTAGACCCCGAAGGTGATAAGACCCCGAAGGTAATAGACCCCGAAGGTGATACATAGTAGACCCATAAATGGGATAAGGATTCTAAGAAGACTCTACGATCATAAGAGTATATGTCGTAAGTGATCAGAGAACCAACGAAGCATAGTGATACGCTATGTAAGTGAAACGCACAGAACATAGGGTACCCGATGCTCCCTAAGGATAACATCTCAAGGAGGGATTCATATAGTACCAATCCGTGTGACCAACGTGCCAGTATCAATTAAAGTAATTTAATGCAGGAAAATAATTCTAAACAGGATATGAAATGATCAGAGAATGTACTCGCCTGATATCTGAAAGTCCGAGATGAAAGTACCGTCCGAGGAGGGGTGTCTGTCTCCTATAGAACAGTACGAGTCACAACAAGTCCAGAATGATAATACAATGCAAATTAATGCATTCTACATGAAACTAGGTCAATCTAGACTAAACTATGTCTAGCAAGACTATTCTAGGCTTTCTAGACTAGTCTAGGTAATACCATGTCAACCCTACCTATACTCACATTGGTATATAGTTAAAATCTATTATAGAATATAGCCTATAGCCCTATCCTATATTCACATTATGACCCTTAACCCATATACACACCATCCTGTCCCACACAACATTACACACATATATCACATATTCTACACATTATATATACACATACATTTCACACATTTTACCTATATATCTAATATATGTATATAGGAAACTGATAACACTACAACATGTATTATTATATATGGGTATACAAGGGAAATACAAGTGTTGTGTGTGGGTGTCACATTCATGTGCTAAGTGTGTCATGGGGGTGTGTCCAAGCCATAAAAACAGGGATAAACTAATGCAGGGTATTGACAGGAAAGGAAGAAGGGAAAAACAGTGATCATTGCGGTGTGTGTGTGTAATCAATATTTAAAGGACAATGTGGCATTGCAAGTAGATGTGTGTGTCAAGCAATTGAGAGGGTGAGATAAAAACTGGAAGAAATAGTGACTGTCAATCACAGAAGCATGTGTGTGTGGCTAGGTAGAGGGCATGACAGTGATTAATACAAGGGTGAATATCCAGGTTCAAAACAGCTAACTAGTTATCAAGTGAAATAACAAGGAAATCTTCATTCAGTTTTCTGTGAAGGCTAAAACAGTGAACTAATAGCTAGTTTACATTACAGTGAGCTAATAGCTAGTTAGACTCAGGTTCACATAGCAAGCAGTCACCTGAATTCCATGTTAACAGTCTCAATCTCAGGTTTTTCATTTTACAATTAGCAAGCAAATAACAATGGCAACCTAACTTATCATTCCAGCTTACAGGTAACTAACAGGAAATGAATTGAACTACATTTTAGTTTGCAATGAGGTAAAATGCAGGAAAATAAATCAGGAACTCAGATTTCTCCAACACAATGACATGCCCCATATTGGTTATCATATTTCAGTTGTAATGAAGTTATATGCAGGAAGGAGATGGGTGATCATGTACATCTCAGTTTATACACAAGGAGGAAAATCAGTTTAATAGGAGAAGTTTTCATGTTCCAAATCGGTTAACAATAGTTGAAGATAACAGTCCAAACCAAAACTTCATAACAATGACAGTGGCATCTCAGGTTTTTCAAGAGCTAAAACTCAATCTACCCATTAACAGTCTATATAAAATTATCTCAGGTTTATGAACATGAATGTAAAGGAAATCAAATTTCCAGGTTTTTGAAAATGGAAATCAATCCAGTCTAACACATAGCAGTTAACAAAATGATCATGGGAAAAATATATGGAAGGGAAATCAATTAATAGTAATATAACTTACATCATCACAAATCCTATTCTCAGTTTTGACACAAAACAGTGAATAAGGAACTCAACCCATTTACCAGATTTCTCTACACACAACCAAAGTTCGATTTTCGAATGCCAAAGCTATGTTAACATAATTTATGATGTGTAGGTTCAGGTTAACAGGCAAAACACAACAGGGAATAGGAAAAATTGATGGTTAGCAAATCTGGGAATAACAGTGTCAGTGTACACTTCACTGTTTTCAAACCAACCCCCAAATACAATTCAAAACCTTAAACAATGTGTACATCTAATGTAACAGTGATCAAATATCATTTATAGGATTAGTTAACTATCATTAAAACTCATTTGCCAGCAGGAAAAAGGAATTAAAATAGTAGAAATTACTGGAATGAAATAATACACAGGGTGGTGTGTTCTTCACTGTTTTAAAATCGAAGACAACCCAAACATCAATCAAATCCTTAAACCAATGCATCACAATGAATAACAGGAATCTAACCAAGGTATTTAGGATCTAAATATTCATTATCATGCATTTACTCAAACATTAAAACAATTTAAACATCAAACAGCCACTCCACACGCACGCACACACAGCCATTCCCCGTGCACACCCAATAACGTGTCCGACACGACACGAGGACTCGTGAAATTTGACGAGCCTCGTGTCAGTCAATTCCCCAACACGTATGCCAATTATCTCGCGGCCACGTGGCGTGTGTTGCGCGCAATCATCCCCGAGTAGCAGGGGATGAACAGTGCCGCGCGCACACGGCTGCACACACGGGTTCGCGTGTCCCCACGACACGACACGACACACAAACTAGCCTAGGACACTGGAAATACCTAGACGACAACTAGATCTAGGTTTCCAATCAAAAACATTTGGGAAAAACAATCGAGCAGTCCACTTGGACATTTCGTCGAGCACCCTGTGCTATACTCAGATACGTGTCCGATACGGACACGAAATGAGCTCGAATCCTAGGGTTAGCTTCCCCATCAGTTGGGTGAGGGCTAGGGGACCCTAAAAATGAATTTTAATGGAATTTAGGGGCTGAGGTTAGAATTATACCTATTGGTTTCCCAAGCTTCAAAAACACACCAAAGCAAGAGGTCCTTTCAACCACCAAAGCTCCTCAAATTGAGTGCCCCCTGCCAAAACTCGATTCCAACAGCAGGAAAATATTATTTAGAGACTATAGGAATTTGTTTGAAGGGAAAAGGAGCTAATTTGGATTTTCTAGGAATTTGTGAAGTTGGAACATTACCTCTTTCCTAAAACTTGATAAACCCTAAAGAAAAGAGGCTTGCCCTAATTTTGGGAGACTATAAATAGGGGAAAAGGATAGGATGGCTGTCATTAGGTTAGGGTTAGGGTTTAGGATGAGGGGCTATGGTTCCTCCAACAATTTCTAGCTAAATCAATGGTTCACAATCAAAGTAGCCTCCTTTAACTTTTAGTCTAAAATATCTATCTACAAATATCTAGATATTTCACTAATGTCATTACTTTAATGAAACCCTCTAACTTAGTCTCTAGGGTCATGATTAACAATCTAGATTAGGCTAACCTCTAGGTCAAGACTCAACAATTCAAGTAACACATATTTAATTAATATAATTCACAAAATCACAAAAGTGTCAAAATGACTAAAATACCCCTAGGCTTAAAAGATGAAATTTGAAATCCTAAACACATGATTAGGTCTCATTGGTCATGATTAGTCTTCTAGGTCATGCATGACTAATGTTACACTAGCAAACACCAATTTCACATTTCACTCAATTAAATAGTTTTTTTAAATTAACTAAAAATCACCAAAAATTATATCATGACTAAAATCAATTACTTTAATGATTTAAAAAATACAAATTTTCAAATTTACCCTTATTTTGGAAAAGTGGGTGTTACAGGTTCTGTGACAAGAATCGCATTCAAAATGTGGCCTCCACCGCCTATAATCCGACAGCAAACGGGTTAGCAGAGGCGTTCAACAAAACCATCGTCAGGCTGCTCAAAAAGGTCGTGTCATCCAATAAACGCGACTGGGACGAAAAGCTTGGCGAATGCCTTTGGGCCTACCGCACAACGGTACGGACCCCAACAGGCAACACACCATTCTCTCTGGTCTACGGGAGCGAAACGGTACTGCCTCTCGAGATCCAGATACCATCACTCTACGTGGCAATAACAAACAAACTCACAGAAGAAGACAATCAACGTCGTCGTCTGCGGGAACTAGAGGCACTCGATGAGAAGCGTCTCCTAGCTCAACAACGCATCGAACTTTACCAAGCCCGTATATCACAGGCTTTCAACAAGAAGGTCAAACAGAGGACTTTCCAAGTTGGCGACCTGGTTTTAGCAGTCAGAAGGCCAATGGTGTTAACTCACAAGACACCAGGAAAGTTCGAGCCCAAGTGGGAAGGACCTTTCATCATAGAGACGGTATACTCCAACGGTGCTTACCGCCTCGCCAAACCCAATGGGGAATTGTTCAAGATGCCCATCAATGGCAAGTTCCTAAAGAAGTACTATTCTTGACATCCTCCAGACATGTACTTCCCCAAAAGAGATCTGAGGGCCCGATCATCGGGACTCACAAACAATCTCCTTCCACAAACTCATCCGCTTCTGGAACCCAGCTGTTCCGTGGCTTTCTTCAGTAGAAAGACAACCACGTCCACATCACCTCTGAGTTGTCCCTCTATACCCTACAAAGCAGAATCTTACACTTCGTAAGCCTACGCTATCTTTCATGTTTACCACGTCCATATTACCTCTGAGTAAACATCTCGTACAAACAACTCCTGCGTTGTCGTACATTGATCGCCGAACTTCTACGTCCACATCACCTCTGAGTTGTTCAGCGTATCCCCAGGATCATTCCTACCACGTCCGTCATACCTCTGAGTAGGATGATTCTATCATTTGAACCCAATGATTGTCATGTCCACATCACCTCTGAGCAAACATGTTGGTTCCTTCAAACTTATTATCTGTGCCTAAAAACCAAGGTGCGCAAAAGATAATAGGTCCACACAAATCATCAAGTTCATAATAACAAAAAATGAACACATCACAAAAAGCTACGTACTTCTTTATTTTCTGAAATAGAGAGTACAAAAGGCTACATTATCCCTCAGCAAAGGGTTGCAAAAGAGCATAAAAAAGGGAAAAAACTACAGTCCCTGAACCTCTCCAGGATGGGCTGAGAGCTCCCTGACTCGAAGCCTTAGGCCGGCTGTACGGGCCTCCACAGTCGCCAGGACTCGTCGCTCAGCTTCTTGACGCATCAATTCAACAGCCCCAGCGAAAGTATCGCTCTCATGCTTCGCATCAAGCTGTTGTCGCTGCTGTGCCAAGGCAAGAGTCCGCTGAGTAAAAGTCGCTTCTTCCTTCTGGAATGCTGCGTGTTCAGCCCGGACACGCTCGGCATCTAACTGGAGTCGGGCCCGTTGGTCCTCAAGGCGGCGCATCTGGGTGTCGATCTCCGCAATATTAGCATCCAATGCAGCTCGAGTTTCTACCGTCGTCTTCATGGACTGAGACAACTGCTCTACCGCAGCCTCAGTCTCAGCCACCTCGCACTCCCAAATGCCCACAGTGGCCTGGCATGAAGACTCGATCTCGGCAATCAGCTTCCCCTTCTCCGTATCTATCAGGACGGAGAGGTTGTTTCGCTGGATGCGCTGAAGTTCCGCGAGCCGATCGTCCAGCTCGATCACCGAAGCCTCCAGAATTTCGGCCGTATGGTCGTGGCCTTGGTGAATGCGGATCAGATCGATACAGGGCATTGCCAAAGTTTTTGCCATTGCAAAGCTCCCATTGGCATCCATCATAGCAGATACACCCTTCTGCAGCATTTTGTATACCCCTTCGACGAGGAATTTCACATATTCGTCTGCATCCGCCAGGACCTGCGGTGTCATAGCAGGAGTTGGAGGAGCTACTACAGTTTGTGGACCTGAAAAAGATCCGCCAACCTCAACCTGCGAGGCTTGAACCTCGGCATCAATGGGCTCTTCATCAACAGGGGCTGGACTGCTAGCCCGAGGAGCCGAAGGAACAGAGGAAGCCCGCACAGGCGTCGAAATAGTACCCCAAGTAGGAGGGGCAACAGAGGGTTCTACACCCTCGCCCTTCTCAAGCCCGGAGGAACCACCGACGTCAACGGCCACCTCTTCTACCCCCAACGTCCTATCAATAGCTGGTACCTCCCTTGGCAGAATGGGGAGATTATCACTCGTCTCTTGACCCGCCTTAGCGGTTGTGACCGGCAGACGGGTCTCGTCATCAAGTCCCTCCACAGGGACAGAATCTGTCGCTACCTCCTGATCGGTAGCTGCCTCAACTACCACGGTTGAAGCCGGGGTAGGACTCGGCAATGATTCAGACGACCTCCCCTCATCATGATAAGGAGGGGAATCAACCCTCTCCACTATCTCAACCATATATGTTGCCCCCGCAACAGACTCTTGCGGGTTTGCGGCAACGTCATCCAAGGCCGACGCTGTGGCCTTCACCTTCTCGGAAGCTGCTGCATCCTCAGCTTCCCGTCTGACATAATTCGGAGATGCTGGAATCTCTACAGCAACATCCTCGGTATTCTCCTCCATGGGAGATATCATAGTAGGCGGAATACGCATGTCAGACGAGCCCGCCATCTCCTTTGGCCTGCACCCACCAAATTTTGGAGGGCGAGGCTTTCTTATCAGCGGCTCCTACACAAAAAGGGAGAAGCACGATTACATAAGAAGCTGAACCTGAAATCAAACCTTATAGGGCATCTTACCTCTGCAGATGCGGAGTCCGAGGACACCGTCGGTGACGACGCCCTCTTCTGCTTTTTCGATACAGGAGAGTCGACTTTTGTATCTGCACCCCTTTTCGTTTGATCAACCGAGGGTTTTGCCTGACCCCCGGTAGATACGGCGGGGGCACCTCAACCCGACTCGGGCGGACGGTACGACCGAGCCTTCGCCAAGGTGTCTGCACCCGCCGCTAAATGGGTGCCTGCAATAAAACTGGTCTCCCTATCATATCCGGTGGGCGGAGCAGCCATAGCACAGTAAAATCTGGCGGCTGAGTAGAGAATCGGCGGCCGCAGATTATGGACAGGGAGCATAAAGCGGGCTCCAGTACATCCGGTATTATAGTAATGCCATGCTCGTGCACCATCCAGCAAACTTCCAGCGTACCCCAAGGTAATACTGGGATTATCCATCAATTGGGCGTACCCGAATTGCCTCGCAAAGCGGCTCGGCAGATACGGTTCCAGGTAACACTGGTTCCTGTTCCGATATACCAAATGGGACGGCCGGATACTTTGCAGCCAGCGGAATCCCCATGGAGACAGAGTGGTGGCTTCCTCACCCGAGTCCACCAGATCTTCGTTGGCCTCAAAATCGGAGAAGACAGGACCAACTTTGGCGATCTCCCATCCCTGAAGATGTGATAAAACTTTCCTGCAAACGGGAACACCGGTGTGCGACCAATTCCTCCGGTGGAAACGCCGGAGAAACGCATCTCCGGACCTGTGGTCTTCCTCCGAACCCGGGCTCATCACATTGGGATGGTGTAAAATTAACCACCCCATCAAATAATGAAACGGCAGTTCGGCACGCGGGAAGTTGTTGTTTTTGCCCCGCTCGTGAACGACATCTCCCGTAAACTCTCGAAGACCCCGCAACAGGTTACACACCATTGCGGGGAGTAAAGCTAAAGGACGGCCGAAGGCCAACTTTACGGCCGGCAGAATTAAGTTCCGAGTCACCCTCTCTACAGAGCCAGACCCGCCTGAAAAGGCGCGGTCCCGGAGCCAAATCATAAGATACGCGACTAATACTGCTTTTGGCGACATCCGATAGGTGAGATGCAAAAAACAGCTATAGGAGCGTTCATCCGACTGCTGGTCCTCGTTCTCCAAGGGATTCTTCTCGCCTAACCTGCTCATTTCAGAAAGCACCTCATTACGAGAAAGTGCCGGCGGAGTAGAAAAATGGGAAGGATCCTCTTTGTCCTGCCTAAAGATGTGATCTCTCCAAGCAGTCACATGAGGCTGCGTCCCGCCCCTGTCCTTCTTCTGCATATAGTAGTGATGACTCGCTACTTCTTTGAAGACAGCCATCATCTCATCAGCTTTGTCTTCCAAGACCTGGAATTCTTCATTGGTCGGGAAGTACTCCTCGTAAGGCTCCGATCCCCAGGGGAGTTTCGATACCTCGTACATCTCATGAAGCGCGAGCCCTAGCTCCCCCACTGGAGTGAAGAAGGTCCCGGTATGGGTATCAAACATCTCCAAAAGCGCAAGGAACATGTGCCTATTAATCTCTACACCTGCCTGAGTGGCACGGATCGCAGCGGTCAGCCCAATCTCTTCGAGCTCAGTCTGAAATCGCGACAGGATCCATTGTGTCAGTTTGTCCCATTTTGAGACATAATGGCACCAACCCTCTACCCGAAATTCTCCCTTGGGGTATGATTGTTCCATCAACAACATACGACGAGCAAACGTCGAGGCACCCAAGGCAAAAGTATTGACGGGAACATCGCTATAAATACTCCCAGGACGAAGAGTCCGCCAGGTGTGAGAGGTACCAGCTCGCGAGGCGGTCAGAGTATCCCTCTGATCAGAAGAAGAATCAATTCTGATGACGCCTGCCACCACTCCTCCTTGAGATGGAGTAATATCCCAGGACATTCTCCTTTTAGAAGCAAGACGACAGAAAGTTAACAAAGGCCATTGACGTTCAAGCTGCCTGACGGTCATATGCACACCCCTGGCTGTAAAGAACCAGTCTTCTTTAACCTTCAGCACCGTGGCTTCAGTAGAAGAAAGGCGGTCTCCGAACAGGAACTCAGGCTTTAAGAAGGTCACTTTTTCAAAAGTGGCAGATTTCAGAATGCCACGTTCCATCATCCGTTTAAGGAACCCGTAATGTTGTTCCCGAATTTGAATCATTCTTTCGGTATGCTGATCCAACATAATAGCCGCTTGAGCAGGGTTTATCACCTCTTCATCATAATCTACTCCCATCTGACAGAGTGCAGCGTCCAGGAGCACTTCGTTCAAGGGTGGGATAGTCATCGACATTGACACAAAAATGCAAAGATATTAGAGACAACACAAAGATCAGAGCTTCACGCTCGTCAGATGCGCGTATCAAGCATCTGAAAAAGGAGTCTCAGCGCATCATCAGGGTATAAACCCATGCGCGTTAGCGGTAGAGCCTCGGCGCATCGTCAAGGCGTGAGCCCATGTGCGTCAGCGAAGGCTTCGGCGCATCATCAGGGTGTAAAACCCATGCGCGTCAGCAATTAAAGCCACAGTACATGATAAAGGCCTGAGCCTATGCACGTCGGCGGGAAAGTTTTCCACATCGATAGGAGACAATAAAGCTCACCGACTACCGCCGGCCGAACTTCGACAGGCGGGCGAGGAATGTTACTCACGACAGCCTCTACCGGCTCCTTCTCCTTTCCCTTTTCATTGTCGGCACCGCCGCGAGGAGTCTTGGGAGCCATTCTAACAGAGAGGAAGAAATTAGGGTTTTCAGAAGAACTCTAAAGGAGGCAAAGGCACAGAGTAAAAGAACTCTCTCTCTCTCTCCACCTCTCACCTATTTATAGGCCGTGGTCGCACGCGTGAACCGATGACGAGTGATCTCAGCTGTCGTCTCGGGTCTTGTGAAGATAACAGCAGATAAAACCAAAAGATCATCATTAATCTTTTCGGTTACCGAGGCATTATCAAATTCATTAATTAAGAAGAGTATGCGGCTGAACAGGCATGCGCCCCAACAGTCATGCGCCCTGATCGCCATGCTTCTTATTCAAAGTATTCCAAAACTTATTCAAAAGTTTTAAAAACTTTGAAGGGGATCTTGTAGAAGTATGGAATTTCACAACCAGAAAGACCATGCGCCAGACACTATATGCGCCAGAACTCGCACAGAACACTTCACAGCAAAGTCAATAAGTATAGACATTTGAAGAAGGACTTTTTATTTTATATATAAAAGTCTATTATATGTCTAGAAAAGGTTGTACAAAGGAGAATTTCTACAAAGGAAAGATCCTAAGTCTATAGCCAGCGGCCACCATGCGCCTTCAGCTAGGCGCAGCGGCCACCATGCGTCTCCAGATAGGCGCAGCAGTCACCATGCGCCACCAGTGAGGCGCAGCAGATACTATGCGCCTCCATCCAGGTGCATCCCGCCATCTCTTCAGCAGCTCAGTTATGTACATCCAGCTCAGTTATGTGCATCCCTTCAGCAGCCCAGTTATGTGCCACTCTTCCAACCAGGCTCACCTGACCGAGCAGGAGTGTGCCGCTCTTCCAGCCAGGCTCACCTGATAAATGCTTCGATACACAAAGCATTTAACCCTCTGGCTGGAACCAAGGAAGAGAAGAGCACCGTAAATCTGTGGCCAGGGGAGGCTTCGAAAGAGCCTCCAAAGGCCAAGGAAGACTGTGATCGAAATCACAGCGAAAGGCAGCTTTCAACACAATCAGAGTGGACGACACCCACTTTGAAGGAAGAGAGAGCCTAGTACCGCCATTCCGATCTACGGCTCTTCCGGAACAACGGAGACGAGGCCCGAGCATCCCTATCTTTGGATGCAACAGGCACCTTCCGCCTGCCTCAGAAGCCCTCGACTCCGTCTTTTGGATGTAACAGTCACCTTCAAGAGCATCAATGACAACATGGCGTCTCATCTTCACCCTCGGGAGCACTTCGTCAACAGAATGCACCCGAAAACCCGAGTTTATATTAGAAAGACGTGAGGGAATGAGAGGCCAACCTTCTCTCCATGCCACTATTTATAGGCCGGGCAGATCAAACCCATGCTCCAAGTGGATGGCTCTCAGAATTCCGTACAATGAACTCACAATAAATGGATGAACCAGACGCCTCGACTTCAGCCAAACGGCTATTAAAAGCAATCGAGAAGCGAAACAGCCGTATCATCAAAGACGTATCAGATGTGCCGGCTGGACAGCGCATCACACCTCTTCAAACTTCAAACAGATGTGCCCTGTACCGAGCGTATCACAGGGGATGCACCCCCATACGTCCCCATACGCCTAGTGGAACGTCAACCGATGCGCCCCCTCAGCTGTCCATCGAATGTCACCAACATTAAATGCTGAACTGACAGAATTGGCAGTACGCCTCCCCAAGCCTGAACGGTTGACAGCTTTTACAGAAAACGAAGCATCCACAACGTCAGCGTCATCATGACTCTATCCCGACGGCTACTGCCACGTGGCCACTCGACCACCCACATGCACCTCCGCGGCCATGCGCCTAAACCTGTATGCACCTCAAAAGCCATGCGCCTCAGACCCTTCACTGATCCCTAAAGACAGAAGAAGAGTCTCCAGTTGAAGCTTTGCATGCGCCTTAAAAGCCATGCGCCCCAGACTGATCTCTGATCCCGAAAGACAGAAGGAAAGTCGCTCGCATGCGCCTCAAAAGCCATGTGCCCAGAACGGCTCGTGACTCCTAAAGGACACGAGCCAAAATCTCATCATGCGTCCAATCCAAGGCGCATCCCACCAAATCATCCCCCCACCAAATCTCTGAGCCATGGGTCGACGACACGTGTCCTTTGACTCAACTCATCCAAGATCTCAGCAACAGAAAGATCTTCTCCTTTGCTACGTGCCGGCTCACAACAGCAGTATGAAGAATTCAACCTCGCGAGTAGGGCACATCATCCATGCGCCTCCATCAGCAATCTCCACGTGGCGTCCCCACGCACCGGCGTATCCTACATATGCACGCATGAGCAGCCAACCTGCCCAGCTATAAATAGAAGGACCATTTCCTTCTGACACACACAACAGAGACATATACGAACAATCCAGACAGATATCACCAGAGAGGCAGATACAGACACTCAACGTCTTCTTCCTCTCAGCCAGCTCCAGTACCCAGAGCAATCTACACCTTTAGAGAACCGATAACCGTCGTCAGCCCGTCAACGGAGTCAACGCATTACCACTCGCTCCATTGGCACTTAGGACCCAGATTAAACAAAAGTATACTCCTAGGACTACATCTAAGTCCTATATTATAACATTGTTCTGTTTGTATTAAGATTTGCAATCAAACGATTTTAATGGCAAACAACGGCGTCCCATCCTTCCTCGTTGTTTCTCGCTCTGTCGGTGGTGCCTCCATTTCTCGTGCCTCCTTCTCCCAAGAGCCACCAGCTTCTGCTCTTGCCGCACCCACCTCTACTCCTCCTACCTCCGGCCGCTACATGCTGCTGACTCAGTAGCATTTCGATATGCGTATGGCTCAGGAAGAGGAGCAGATGCGAGCAAACACTCGTGGCCTTGGCACTCTGATTCAGTCCCGCTTCCATGACCAGGCCTATTTCATTCAGCGCACCCTTCAGGACCGGGATGCTTTTCTAGATCTGAATCTTTAGGATCCAATGTACCAGGCCTCCCGCTTTTTCGATCCCAATGCCTACGATTTCATATACCCGGACGGCATTGATCCTTTTGGCGCTTTCCACCAGGCTCAGGATGGTGGGGATGATCTGGCTGACAAGTAGGGCTTGCTTCCTTTTGATGGTGGTGCCAAATAAATGTTTATCTTAGTGTTGTTTGAGTTTGTGTCTTTTTCTGTCTTTTGAGGTCCTTTGGGGACCAGTGGTTGGTTGTTACTTGTTGTTTGTAGTCCTACGGGGACTTGTTATCTGCTTTTTTATTGTCTTTCTAACTCTCGTAGCGGAGAGTTTTTACTTTGGTATGATGAAGTATGTTATGGGTGTCCTGCATATATTTACTTTCCAACTTTATCTATCAATACATTCTTTTGTCTATGATACTGTGCTCCATATTTCTGCTATTTTTTTTTTATTATTTTTCCCATCTTTGACTAAGTGACAAAGGGGGAGAAAACATATTGAAGGGGAGTTGTCTACCTACTGTTTCACTTAACAAAACGCCTGGAGAAATTGGCTTTTGAAAATAAAACGAGAAAAAGTACAAGAAGTACAAATTTGATTCTGGGAAAGTATTGCTGTAGAAGTCTGATCTGTAAATGATCACTTTGTTCCTTGGACCATATGATGATAATGAAGATCGCTGCTTGAAGTTGAACAACCGGAAGAACTAAGTCACCAGAAAGGTATCGACGCACTTGGGCACTGATGGCGAGGCCGAATGCTTTCCTGCTTTGCTTCACTCTGTTCTGAAAGAAAGGTTAAAGAAGAATGCTCTCGAAAATCAAAATCTCTAAGTTCTGATCTCTGTATTCTCTCCTGTCTCTGTGTCTCTGTTATCTTGAGAAAAATAAGTCCATTTATAGGCTTGGGCTCTTGTGCGTAAAAACTCAGCGAAAGTTCCGTCTTTACGCCAACAACCGCCACCCACGACCAAAGTCATCCTCTGTATGTGTTGACATGTGTCCCATTATTTTATTAAGAATAGGATGCACGTTCACACATTCTTCGGGATGTGTGGCATGAAAGTCATGTAGGCAAACCACGTTCCAAGCTGGTCAGAAGAATAGGGCATAAAACAACCCCAATGTAATCTGAGCGTAAAGCAGTAGACTAGGCGTAAAGTAGCCCTGACATAGACTTCCCGCGTAAAGTGGTTGTTAAATAACCTTGAGCGTAAAAGTAGCTCAAATAGACTTTACGCACACGTCAACTGTTGAGCGTAAAATCTCGTATAGTCTTCATGCGTAAAAGAAGCCATAGTGTGAGCGTAAAGTAGCTCAATCCACATACTAAACGACAACATTGGTCTCTGTGTAAAAACAAATCCCTTTGAATTCTGTGATATATGCCATCATTAATATCTACATGTCAGAGTTTGCATTAAATGCGAGACTTGACAGCTTTGTCCAGCGTAAAAGTGGCTGATCTGTCCTTGGCATAAAATCATGGGTGTAGACACGAGCGTAAAATGATCTGCCTGCTTTAGGCGTAAAGTGATTAGCCTTGTCTTGGGCGTAAAGTATTTAGCCTCTCTGCGGCATAAAGTAGATAAATTGGAGTGGAATGATCTATCACTTTGACTCTTTCTTTGAAGTACTTTTTACGCTCCTACAAGACCAACTTCAAAGTTTTCAAATATCTCCAAAATTTGGAACACTTTGAACAGAAGCATAAAAATTGAGTTTTGACCAGTCAGCGTAAAATTTGGGATACGCAACAGTCATCCGCGTAAAAGCGAAAATATTCAACAGTCGGCGTAAAATCTGGAATTTGAACCGATTTGAAATCTCCCTATAAATAGGGTTCTTCAGAGAGAGAAAACACTTTTACTCATCTTTTTGCAATCTCGAATTCCTTTGCTCTGTCTTTCTTCGAAACCCTCACTTTGATCCGATGGCTCCCAAGAAATCATCCGCCGCCAGCAACAAGGGGAAGAAACCTGCCGTTGATTCATCGTCGGCTCCCATTTAGTCGTCAACACCACATCGATAACCCAACCCGGCCGTAGCTCCGCCTATGATGGGTAAAACCCTATTCTTTGGCTGGGAAAACTCGTCGAGGAAGGAAAAGATAACCCAAACCTTCAGTTTTTTTGCCTACGTCGTACGTGTTAGCGTAAAAACTGAAATGACAATATACGCCCACGTTGTACGTATTAGCGTAAAAATAAAAAGAGCACGCCCACGTTATACGTGTCAGCGTAAAATTTGGATTACGCCCACAATTAATGTGCTAGTGTAAAACTTAACTACACTCATATTCATACATGCCAGCGTAAAAAGTTATATTACGCTCACATTAACGTGTGGTAGCGTAAAATTCATCAATCACTGAGAGACTTTGTAAAGCAAAGACTTCATAAACTTTTATCAACTTTTAGTGTGCGTAAAAGTCATAAAACTTCCAAACTAATTTGATCTCTTTTGTCCTTTTGTCAGTGGATTTGCAAGTTTACCCTCTCGCAGAAGTTTTCGGCTCGTCAGTTGGCATGGTGGGTTCGAACTATCTGAAAGATTTATCTCATGTCCAATTTTCTCAGTCACACCCTGAATACCCAGTAGAGAGGGCACAACTGATAGCAGCTCAAGGAGATAGGATGTTGTTATCCATGATGAATGGAGATTTGTTGAGTTCACTAGATGCACAACAATTTGCAAAACCGGCCTTCTTGTTTGGGGACGCCATTGACTGTAAATCCTAGACACATCCTAAGAAGGAGTCTTGGGTATTCAAATTTGGGGATAGAGCCATGTATCTCCCAGATATGGACAGAGATTATCCTTTGTCAGCATTTTTCCATGCTACCCACCATCGACAAATGCTTTAGAATTTGACTCCTAATAGTTACGGAAGACCAGGTAGAATTGTTTTCAAGATGGAGCATGCTAATGACATGGGATATTTTGCTAGTGTTCCCAATGGTGGTGTCACTTCTATTTTTGGCCTCATGCCAGGAGCTAATCCCAGTGAAGACTCAGGTTTAATTCAACCAGTACAAACTCCGATGTTCATCAACGAATTTATGAGGGTTGCTGTATTGTATCCTCAGACGAACCCCAGGCTGCCGGGATGGTTGACTCCGTTTAATCAAAACTGGATCCAGATAAGTATTTGGATGATGAAGAACTTCGAAGCAGAGTTGAAAGACCTTAGTTTATATGAGGCGATATCTTCCACTAGTCAGGGCATTCCTCCAAACGGAAACCTATTTCTGGCCTTGATGGAAATATACATGAGTTCGACTGGAACTTTTGCCACTCCGAAAGGCGAAATGGGCCTTGCTCTTCATGAGATGCAGTTCATCTCGAAGCTGCCAATGGAGGAAGCCCCATATGAGGAATACGTTCCTTCCAACAGAGAACTGGCTGAAATCAGAGAGACTAATCCTCAGTTGATTGAGGTCTATAAGGAACTGATGTGTCACTACCTGATTTGTACTACAATGTATAAAAGTACATCTCATCTGGCGTACATCAACAAGTGGACGACTTATCTCTTCTTCCATAAGGATAAGATATCCAAGGAAGACAAAGAAAGGTTTCAGGAAAACAAAGCTCCGACAATCAACATAGATTCGACAATCCCTTCTAACAAAATTAGGGATATGATGATTGCCTACAAATTCCCTAATAAATATCTGTCTACAAAGACTGGGGAATTCCCTGCCGGGACTCAAGCCGTGAGCTTCCTTAGATATGGTAGTCAAAAAATCTCTCGGAGAGCTTTGCTGGCAGGCTTTCTTTCTTTATGGTTGAGAAGATGGGTTGTACCGGGTATTGGTACTGTTGACAGAATCCACCGTAGTGTGCTATGGCCGGCAGTACGTCTGGTTTTTAAAGTCAGGATTAACCTGCTATCAGCCATGGTGTGTCGAATAAATGCAGGTTTAAGGACCTTCGGCGAGGAGTTAATCAACAATGCTCCTCATCGGAATGTTTTCCCTAGAGTAGAAATACCCTACACTTATTTGATGGGCTGGCTGTTGCATCACAACTGCAGATTGTTGCCACCAGGCCCAGGTGATGATGCGGAGGTCTTCCTCCAAAAATTCAGCAAAGCTACGTGGATCGCTACGACTGTGGCGGATACCCGAGCAGTTCTGAACTATTCTTATGGTTGGAACTTCTTCTGTACCCGGCCGCAAGTTCCAGCAGATTGCTTCGGTGTTCAGTTTGAAGATGAAGTCGAAGGAAGGGTTATATTGCCGCAATCAGTCTTTAGATGGCTTCAGTGCATCAGACCTTCTCATCTGATGTACAGAAATGAAGAAAATTGTGCGTTTGAACCATGCTTACCCAGTAGGTTGCCAATTTGGGTATGACCAACTTCATGTTAGTAATCCTTCGACTAGTTTTCGTCACTATGGGAAACTACTTGACGGAGCTAGGGGTTGGAGATATTTCGGTGCTGCTCGGACTGGTGCTAAATTTAGAATTTCGACCGCCGCCAGCACTACAGAGCTACGTGTACTTCATTCGTATGCTCACTTTTATGCTTCAATTCGTTCTTTTGCCCACGGTTACAATATGAGGGGTAGTTTGAGGTGGCCTAAAGAAGAAGATATTGAGGAGCAGGTCAGGGTACCAGCAGACATCCCTGACGATACTGGCATTCCAGATCCATTTTTAGAAGTTATCCCAACAGGAGTTGGGGAACCAGCTGCAGAACCTATCATCATTGGCAAAGGCCGAAAGAGAAAATAAAGTGCAGCCGTCACACCTCCAGAGAAAACTCCAGAAAAGAAGAAGAGGTCTACCACAAAAGGGCCTTCCAAACCAAGAGTCCACACTTCAGAAGATGACACTTTGATTGAAGAGGATCATCTTGTCAGTTCTTCCTTAGTCCATCCAGGAGAGGGATTTTTAGCCCCTCCATCAATAGTTGGATAAGGAGCTGTAACACTTTTGTCTCCTGGGCGTCTTAGCACCTCACTCTATTTATCTTTGCCAACCAAGGCACAGGTTACAGAGGGTGCTACTACTGTATCCACCACTGATCAAGACCACATCTCATCAGACGAACCGGCTCTTGACTTCGAGGATGATGATTGGGATGGTGATTATGACTCATATCTTGAAAAAAATACACATATTCCAAGTATTACACAAAACCTATACGGAATTATATACCATGATTTTGTATATTAACTTATTTTGTTTGTTTTTGCAGATGTCATAATTGTACCAAAGCCTATGGCTCCTCCTCCTCAAGAAGAGGATATTTATGAGGAAAATGAGGAATCTGCTGATGAGGCTTCTTCTTCTAGCGAAGAGGGTGCTGATGAAAAGGGAGGACAACAACCCGCGGTGGAGCATCAAGAAGCACATCCTGAACTATCCTCTCATGTTGAAGATCAGCACCAGAAAGAGGCTGCAATAGACCCCACTGTAGGTGATAATGAACCTGCTGGAGGAGATTCGATCTTAAATAAAGAATCAGCTATAGGAGATTTTACTGCAACTGAAGCAGTGGAAAATCCTGTGGAGCCGACAGTTGAAGAGGGTGCTGAACCCAGGGAAGTGACAGCATCTTCTACTGTAGCTGCTGATTCAATATCAGTTTTTGATAAGTCAATACCAGAACCTGAACCAGCTCCTGTAATTGTCACCACATCCGCCAATATCACCGCCGCCAGAGCTCCAGAAACGGCTGGAGTAACAGATATTGAAGAAACTGCTCCTGAAGTTCTTGGGAACCAAATAACAGCAGTGACAATAACAACTCCTCCTCCGTCCGTTGTTACACCAATGGTAGCTATAGGCGTTGGAGATACAATCCCTGAAGCTCTTAGGGATAACTTGGCCATGGCAACAGTGACAGCAACAACCTCGTCTCATCCTGCTGTCGTGCCAACCACACCTGCTCCCGACCTTCGAAGAAGAGATTTATTAGATATTGCCGCCACGCCAAGCTCCAGTATAGAAATGAATCTCCTGGTTGAGATTCATACTGAAACTTTCTATAAAACTCTGGCAACTTTGATAAAGATGGTCCTGAATAAGGGTCTCAGCTATGAGATTTTGAAGACGGCAATGGCTCTGACTATCAAAAATGTTGCCATGTTCAATAATGTTGAGAGAGCTGCCACATTGGAGAAAATTATGGAGGACCTTGAGCAGCCGATTGGAGAATATCTCAGGCTATCAAATGAGACTGTTGAAGGCCTCATTCAGGAGGAGTATGATGCCTTAACGGCTGATTATCTTGCTCGAGAGACTACATATAATGCAGCTCTCCATGAACACAGTCTGAAGGTTGCCAAAGAGAAAGCCTTTTTGGCTGGCATAAAACCTGCACTGCATGGTCACAGAGTGGCTTATGATGCTTTAAACATAGATATCCAGAGCAAGAATGACAAGATCCGCGAAGTCGAGGCAGAGTTATCTTGCTTGAAGGCTAAAAGGGAGAAGATGATCGATGCTCGAAATCTGTACCTTACCCAAAGCTCAATTTTAGAAGAACAAGCTTTTGGGGCTGAATCGACCATCAGAACCCTTGATGAAGCCAAGGACAATTTGATAATCACCTTTGCTGAACATTTCTGTATTTGCACCCCCGAAGCTCGACGTGCAGAGGCTACCAAGAAGGTTATGAGTTCTTGTGGCAAGCGGTTAGAAGAATTAAAGAAGTTGCTCCAAGATGTTTCCACTCCACTTTAAGAGAGTGTTTTGTCATCTTTTGTCTTATTCACTTTGTAGTGTTTCCACCAAAAATAAATGAAAGATTTGTTTCATGATCCTATCATTTATTTGGTATTTAAACAATAGGTATGAGATAGAAGACACTTATCAGAGGTAATATGGACGTGACAAGTCTTTTAAACTCAACGTATTATATCTATCCAGAGGTAATATGAACATGATAGATAATGAAATCGCATTTTCTGTTTTAGAGCATAGTACTGTCAGAGGTAATATGAACATGATAGTATGTAAGAACTCAAAGAAAAGTGGATTAATATCTATGCAGAGGTCAAATGGACATGATAGATAGGAAACTCCAGCAAATTTAATATTTATTCAGAGGTTATAAGAACATGATAAATAATAAATTCAGGTTTCTATATCAACTGATAAGATGGAAGATAAAAATTTCTCTCAAAAGAGATGAGTAATCAGCTTAACCAAACTTTGGTAGCTGGGGATTAAGAAGACAGGTATCAATCCTATTTTATGGAAGAGGAAAGAAGGTCAACTCAAGAATGAATCCAAATGGAAAGTTGAAGATAGACGTTCGAATTCATCATATGAGGAACGAGATATATCCGATTCGATGAATTAGTTTTCTTCCGAATCAGATGATTGTGAGGAATTAGAAGAGGATTCCTCTTGTATATCGTCATTAAACATATGGGATGGATCATATCCCAATCCATGACGAGTCTTCTGATAAAACGGATCTCCATATAATGGGAGTCATCTACCTTTGCCTTGATTGAGACCTTGCATAGTCTTCAAATCATATCCTATGTTCTGGATAATCTTGATAGATTGTTGACTATACTTGTCAATTCGGATTCTTCCTTTGTCTTTATCCTTTAGCTCATCTGCCTAAGCAACAGGGATATTTCTAGCCAGCCCAAACACAATTCGGCACTTGTTTTTCTTATTAGACGGAACCACGAAATAAGATTCTTCGTGACGTCTAAAAGTTACACAGGCTTGTGATAAAGCGGCTACAGGTAGAAGATAGGGAGAAGATGTCAAGAACCTTTGAGCATAAGGTCCAACATCTATATAAGAAGGAAAAGAATTTTCCTTATGATCAATGTATAAAGTTCCTTCTGGCTCTATGTCGCCTTTATATTGATGACTTTGCTTATCCGAAGATAAAGTCATTCTTTCAATAAACTTGACAGCCATATACTCGAAAAGGAAATCTTCGTTAATATCAAGAAGTACAGAATGATCAATATTTATATCATTTACAATCTGATTACTACGCTTCGGATTAATCAACAGTGGACCATTATCCATCTTCTGCGTAGATTTGCCAAGATTGACAATCAATGGTGGTTCTGGATCATTCGTACAAGAAGTACGCCCTTTGACTTTAATCACAAAAGGTTGAACTTGGTTCTTAGCAGGAATATTTATTGATTCCTCGGATGAAGTTTGAGTTCTTCCTTTAACCTTGATTATCAAAGGTTGATCATTGACAGGTTGGGATTGGATTCGTCCTTTGACTATGATCTTCAAAGGTTGCTCTTCTGGCGAATCTTCATCAAGAGACTGATTTTCAATAGATGATTGATCCTCAGCTATGTCTGATATCTCTTTCATATGCTCTTGTTTATAAAGTCTTAAATCAGAAAAATAGGCTTCGACACCCTTGAAAGGATTGATATCAGCAAACTCAGTCTTCACAACTCCTTGGGAATCCACATACTTGAAGTATTGGTAGAGAGTTGAAGGCACGATATTATGCTCATGTAACCATGGTCTTCCAAGAAGGATATTTAGGATACGTCTGAGTTGATAACATAGAAGGTTACCATAGTTCGGAGATCACCAATCTAAATCTGCAGACGAATCTTCCCCAGTGGTTTACTCTTGCCAGAGTTAAAACCGACTATTGTAGTACTAGTGTAAGTCAAATCACTAGTAGGAATCCTCAGGGGTCTTAGCATACTCTGAAGAATTATGCTAATTGAAGACCCAGGATCAATATAGATCCTGTCAATTTCGGTAGATCTAATATACCCAGTATAGCACAGAGGCCTGTCATGTTTGTTATGCTTCAACAGCATATCTTCTTGTGTAAAGGTGATGGTGGGAATTGTTTCCATCATACTATGACATTGCGGACATGAAACTGGAGTATTATCAGGACTCTTGAGTTGAGCCAAGCATGAATCTGCCTGATGTAGAGCTTCACTCAAAGTCTCCCTGCTTTCTCTAAAAAGGCGAAATATTTCAAATATAGATAGTCTAGCCGGAGTATTGGCTAACTGAGCTAGAATATCAAATTTGTAAGGTTTTATCACCACCCCCTGACTGGAAGCAGACTTCAATGGAACGTCGAAATATACTGCTTTCTGTTTTCCCTTTTCAACCACCGAGGGTTTAGCAGAAACAGGAGAAGGTTGAGCTGGTAGTATTTCCACTACATCTTCTGTTTCTTTAGAAGATCCTTCATAATCTTTGTGGTACTCTTTCCCGGATCTTGTACCAGCAAAAGTTTCTTCCTCAGACTCAAGAGAAGGAACTACCATATTACAGGATTTAGTCTTCCTCCCTTTAGCCTTTTTCTTGTAAGGTTTGTTGTGAGGAATTTCAGAACCCAGTCCAACAGTGGATTTTTGATTTTGAATTTGTAAAGGAAGTCGTATTCCTTTATCATAATTCAAACCTTCTACCTTCTGAAAGTTATAACCCATTTTTTTCATGAGAAGGACTGATTGCTGACTGTACAGATGAATTGGCAGTAGACTTTTAGCAAATGGTTCCACAGAGGAAGAAGAATAGATCTCTATATCCACAGGAGAATGAAGAATAGATGTCTCTGTAGCCACAGGAGGAGAAAGATTCGGGATACGAGGAAAAATCCCTGTCGGAGCTTTTTTATAAGCAGCAAAGACTTATTGTGCCCGGTATAAAGGAACATTGTTCATGGCTAGCCACTGCTGATGAGTAAGCTTGAGCTTGGTAGGAGGAGCTAGACTTGGAGGACAGATGTTCAGTCTTCTCAATCTATCTTCTAAAGGAAAGCCATCCCATAGCCGATCCAAGTCATCAGGATCTGGAATATCATGAGAAATTATGTTGTAGGTTTTGACCTTCTTACCCTTCTTGGATTTTGAAGTTTTGCCTTTATTTTCTAATTCAGGCACTAAATCAGGATGTACGCACATGATTTCATCATTCTTTAGTGTGAGTGGCAGCAATCCTGTATTTTCTTCTCAGGCAGGCGGGATATTCACGATCTTCATTGTCGCCTTCGAAATTAGGGTAACTCCATCTGGGACTTGCTGTGGAGGAAAATCCCCGAATTGAAGAGAAACCATATTGGTTGTAACCGTATGGTCATCATTAGTTAAGGCGATAGCACCACCATTTATCAGCTCCTAGATTTTCTTCTTCAGGACATAGCAAGCACTGGTAGGATGATTAATGTATCTATAATAGATACAATATTTGGGATTATCAGTCAGATTTACCTCATTAGGCCTCTTTGGCTCTGGAATCTGAAGTTTGCCACTCTTCACTAGACACTGAAATATCCATGGGATATCACTCTCATCAAAAGAGTATTCTTCCTTTGGCCTGGAAGATTCCAGACTATTCGGCATCGTTTTATTCTTGGAAAGATTAACCATGAGGGTATCTTTTCCTTTCACATTACGATTACCGGGGTTATTACCAGGATTACTTTTCTTTCCTCTATCATCTGAGGCAAAAATCATCCCATGTTCACGAGCTAACCTACCATTGGTCTCAGTAAAAACTGCTGCTATGATGAACGAAGCCCAATCTGTGAATTAAGAACCCGTAAAAATAGCAATAGATGGTCGCAGATTCATCTTGCATGTATCAATGAGTGCTGAATCTGGCATACCCGGGGGCATCTTTATAGTAGCCTATCGGAAACGTTCGATGAACGTCCGAGTATCTTCTTTCTTCTTTTGTTTGATTTCTATCAAGGAGGACATGTTCATGTCCATACCTCCTTCATAGAAGCGGGAGAGAAACATTGCCTTAAATTCGTCGAAAGACAAAATGCAATTGTCGGGTAAACTTCGATACCAATTATAAGCCGAACCCGTCAGGCACCCGATGAACACTCGAGTGAGAAGAGCGTCATCTTTCTGCAGATGTACAGTCATAATATCAAAGTAATTGATATATTAACTGGAAGAAGCTTTTCCATTGAACAAAACCATAGATTGTGGCTTGAATTTCGGTGGAAAGGGTACATCATTCCAATGAGGAGGATAAGGTTGCTTAATACCTCACCTCTGGAGTTGATCCTTGTGCCTCAAGACTTCAAACTGTGCTTTGAGTTCACGCACTACTTCAATGGCTTCACTGGTTTGAGGAAGCACATTTGATTGAATGGTTGTTGGATGTACCATAACCCCCACTGGAGGTGGTACATCTTCAGGAATGATGGAATCTGGAGATGCAGAATTTTGATTAACAGCAGGCTCCTGAATATTCAAAGGTATTTTAGCCCCTTGACTATCTTGAGTTGGTGCTGCTACTGGTGCCGGTGTCACTACTGTCGGCTGAGCAGTTTTCTGATTCAATATTATCTGATGCATGTTTTGTACCATGTTAAGCATGTCTTTCAGTGATTGCTCAACGGCAGTGAGACGCTGCTCTGTATTAACAGATGAGGTCTCTGGTTCATCTCCAACAGCGTAGGATTCAACCTCTCTTAAAGATATAGAAGGATCAGTATAGAAGTATGAATCGACACTATCAGTCTCGGACTCAAGAGATTGAGTACCCCCAGCTTCTGATTCAGAAGTCTGCATTTGTCTTTATCTTCTTGATCGAGTATTTTGATATACCCCCTCAAAAGAATCAAGAAGTCTGTTGAACTGTTGCTGACCTGGAGTTTGGGACATATTCCGTCTTGGACGTCGTCCTCTGTTAGTATGAGATGCCATGTTGACTGATATATATGACAGCTCATGTTCTTGGTCTTCAGCTTGATGTTGAGGCGAATTAAAACTTAATCGATCAAAAACTGACCGTTTTGAAGCCGAACAACAACAGTTGATCACAACCTGGTGATAATCACAATGATATTTTTCTTGGGAAAATGTCACCGAAGATTGTCTATTCTTACGCTTTTGCATTAACAATTCACGTAAGTCAGAAGGAGTGGAGGGAGTAGTCTTCTTTATTACATTAGGGGTAGAAAAACGTTTAGTACCCTGTGTATAAAGAAGATTACTGGCAGCATTCGCAGAACCAAATTGTACATTTCTACGCGTTTGGAGTTGTGTGCGTAAATCTTGAGATTTTTTAGCACAAAGGACTCCATTTTTATTGCGTGTAATTTGTAGATTTGGTACTTTGCGTAGAGCAGTATAAGAAGGCTGTTGGTGTAGAACTGAAGTTTTACCAACATGATTTTTACGCTGCACACGTTTAGGTATATTCATATTAGATGTGTAAACATCTTTGCGAATTTTATCTACACTGTCACAGACAGGAGACTTACCTTTACGCGAAAAGCGTAAAAATTGGTTATCTACCACGTCACAGACGGTAGATTTTCCTTTACGCGAAGAGCATAACTTGTGTGTGTCTACCACGTCACAGACGGGAGACTTATTCTTACCCTCAGAAGCATTAGAGTCTGCCACATTACAAATGGAAGACCTATCTTTATGTACTGAGCATAAAAGTTGGTTTTTACCCACTGAGCGTAAAACCTGGTTCTTACGCAGTGGGCGTGAAACCTGATTATCTTCACCGATACAAACGGGAGATAAATCGTCACACTTTGAGTGCAACTCTGAAGTAAGAACTGCCTCGTTACGAACGGAAGCCCCTACAACAGGAGTGGGAAGAATTCCCTTGCCACTAGCAGCAACAGAGAGATCAGAAGCTATTTTGGATTTAGGAATCCAAACTTTTCGTGCTTTGCGAGATTTTTGAACATTGGAGTAGCGAGAACCACCCCCAGTTCGGAGCATTTCTTCATAGGCAGTCTGGTCGAAGTGTACAACCAGAGTCTTCTTGGTCGAACCGACCGAAACATCATCATATTGAGCAATTGCCTTCTCGTCAGAGGAGAAGGTCATCCCCAGCAGAGTCGCCATTTTTGTTTCACTTAACAAAATGCCTGGAGAAATTGGCTTTTGAAAATAAAACGAGAAAAAGTACAAGAAGTACAAATTTGATTCTGGAAAACTATTGCTGTGGAAGTCTGATCTGTAAATGATCACTTTGTTCCTTGGACCATATGATGATGATGAAGATCGCTGCTTGAAGTTGAACAACTGGAAGAACTAAGTCACCAGAAAGGTATCGACGCACTTGGGCACTGATGGCGAGGCCGAATGCTTTCCTGCTTTGCTTCACTCTGTTCTGAAAAAAAGGTTGAAGAAGAATGCTCTCGAAAATCAAAATCTCTAAGTTCTGATCTCTGTATTCTCTCATGTCTTTGTGTCTCTGTTCTCTTGAGAAAAATAAGTCCATTTATAGGCTTGGGCTCTTGTGCGTAAAAACTCAGCGAAAGTTCCGTCTTTACGCCAACAACCGCCACCCACGACCAAAGTCATCCTCTGTATGTGTTGACACGTGTTCCATTATTTTATTAAGAATAGGATGCACGTTCACACATTCTTCGGGATGTGTGGCATGAAAGCCATGTAGGCAAACTACGTTCCAAGCTGGTCAGAAGAATATGGCGTAAAACAACCCCAATGTAATCTGAGCGTAAAGCAGTAGACTAGTCGTAAAGTAGCCCTGACATAGACTTCCTGCGTAAAGTGGTTATTAAATAATCTTGAGCGTAAAAGTAGCTCAAATAGACTTTACGCGCACGTCAACTGTTGAGCGTAAAACCTCGTATAGTCTTCATGCGTAAAAGAAGCCATAGTGTGAGCGTAAAGTAGCTCAATCCACATACTAAACGACAACATTGGTCTCTGTGTAAAAACAAATCCCTTTGAATTCTTTGATATATGCCATCATTAATATCTCCATGTCAGAGTTTGCATTAAATGCAAGACTTGACAGCTTTGTCCAGCGTAAAAGTGGCTGATCTGTCCTTGGCGTAAAATCATGGGTGTAGACCCGAGCGTAAAATGATCTACCTGCTTTAGGCGTAAAGTGATTAGCCTTGTCTTGGGCGTAAAGTATTTAGCCTCTCTGCGGCGTAAAGTAGATCAATTGGAGTGAATGATCTATCACTTTGACTCTTTCTTTGAAGTACTTTTTACGCTCCTACACCTACGGGGTAGTCACTCCCTGAAGATGCTATCTCTCTATTTAGTCAATTATCAAAATGGGGAAGATTGTTGGCACATTATTATTTTGATAATATTAACAGCATCTTCGTATTTTAGTTTGCTCTATTTTCAGATTGATATCATTTCAGAAGCTCTACTACATAAAGTATGTCCATTCAAGTTTACCATCTATAGCCTTGAAGACTGAAGTAAAGACCAGCACTCCTTGCATAGACGGCTTCCTACACTGCATGATTTCGAGTCTGTACAAGGTCTAGGTCTTTCTGTAAACACTTAAGGTTGGATGACAAACTAAAAGCTTTCTACTTCTTAAATCAAAAATCAATATCCTATAGATCGGCATACCGGCGGTATGCTCCGGCATACCGGCGGTATACCGTTTTATTATTTACAAAACCTTCTATGAGAAATGTCGGCATACCGACAGTATGCTCCGGCATACCGGCGGTATACCGTTTTGTGGACCACAAAACGTTCTGTGACAAACCTCGGCATACCGACGGTATGCTCCGGCATACCGACGGTATACCATTTTGTTTGCCTCAAAAATGTTCTGTGATAAACGTCGGTATACCGACGGTATACCGCGACATACCGACGGTATACCGGGTTAAGAATATTTGATTTTTGAATGGCATAGACTGCATTAATGGCAGCATTAAATGCTCCCAACGGATACTAATATAACCGTTACTGTTCGATCGGTATACCAACGGTATGCGGTGCATACCGACGGTATACCGGTCAGACTGTATCCAAGAGCATTAAATGCTACCTACTCTTGGTTTCTCTATAAATGAAAGCCTTCTCTCTCTTGAAGCTTTCACCAACTCTTGCCATAAATTTTCCAAACTACCAAGAGCTCCACCATTAATACTCTACCAAGCTTTTAATTGTCATCCTCTCCCAAAGTGCTAGAGTTATTAAGAGTTGTAATTTTCGATCTTGAAGTGTTAGAAGATCAATAAGTTCTCTTCGCATTTCTTTGAAGTTGGCGAGCCTTCGTAAGAAAAATCGTATGTTGAAGTTGGCGAGTAGTTCGGATCCAAACTTGTGTTGAAGTTAGCGAGTTCTTCGGATCCAAACTCGTGTGTACTATTTTATTAAATAGTGAATTTAAGCCGGAGAGAGTTCCGGGACTGGATTGCCTCAAGCGAGGATACCAGGATACATCTTGTGTTTGATCTTCCTACTCTCTCTTTTTATTTGTCCTATATTGCTTCTTGTGATCAAGTTATTTTTTATTTCCCTATTTACCCCTCCCCCTCTAGGGTTCTACAGTATCCAGTGTAATACAGAGGGAGGTCGTGCAGGTTGGTCTTGATGAGCATATCCTGCGGAGTGAACACGATGTTGGGCATTGCTCATATACAAGCACTGTCCTGGAAATTCGCTGGCGAGCTCTCTCCTGTAAGCTTGACCTGAGCCAAATAAGCATCAGCATTCTGGATTGCTTTGCTTAGTACGACGCGAACATCCTTGGAGAGTCTCAAGAGCTCGTATAATTACAATTTTACTGGCGTGTCTGCCAATTATGCCAGGATGTCAAAATTGTAAGGCCTCTCCAGCCCCTGAGGTGCGTCTTTACGGAGCGGCTTGTCGAAGCGGGTCTCCTTTGGCTTAGGCTTGTCGGTCGGTGGAGGCTGAGAAGGTCCTGGGGCATCAGCAGTGGCCGGCTAACGATCTTCAGCCGAGTTACCCGATATAGGTTGAGATTGTGCACCGGATCGGGTAACGACAGCTGTCGCTTCTTCGGTTCTGGCTGAGAGTGTGTGGAAAGATTTAGCATTCCCGCCCTTCTTTTTGTCGGTGGAGGATGAGGCTGACTGGGTTACTTCAGGCACCAAGTCCGGGTGGACCTACATGACCTCCCCTCGTGACGTGGTGAGGGACACCAACCCAGTCGTCTGGTCTCGGAGAGGTGGAAGATTAGTGACCTCCATTGTTGCCCGGGGGACGGGTACTATGCCATCTTGAGTCCTCGTTGGAGGGAAGCTGCCGAATTGGACCGACACCATATTGGCAGCCACGGTTACCTCCTCAAAATCAATGGCAAGAGCCTTGGAATCGATGAGGTTCTGGATGTACCACTTCAATTGGAAGCAGTCCTGAGTAGCGTAGTAGACGTAGCGGTGGAAGTGATAGTACTTCAGTTCTCCATCTCTGTAGGTCGAGGTTCACGTCTCGGTGGAGGGAGCTAAATTCTGTCTCCTTGCAAGAGCATGTCAAAGATGGGTTTGACATGGCTATCCTCGAAGGAGTAGGTCACCTGAGGCCATTGCTTCTCTACCTACTTCGATTCAGGCTTCTGGGCTGTATCGGCCACCATAGCCTGTTTGCCTTTGGTGTCCCGGTTATTAGAGGAACTACCGCCGTTGTTGCTGTTGGTATTAGGGCATTTGCTCTTATCCTCTCCATCCGAGATGTGCAACCCCAGTTGGCGAGCCTTCTTCAATTTTGCTTCTGCGCTAGTGGCGCTGATGATGAAGGCCTTCCAGTCTTTAAATTGACTTTCGCCCATCCAGAGGCTGATTGTGGGGAGCAGCCTCTTTTGGCAAATCTCAATTAAAGAAGAGTCCGGGTTACCATAGGGTAATTTTATCGCAGTTTGGCAAAATCGCTCGATGTAATTCCTTGTCAGTTATTTTTCCCTTGAACAACGTCCATGAGGGTTGATATTGTCACATCTTATCCCACCTCGTAGAACCTTTCCAAGAACATATGTTTGAAGCCGGCAAAGGAATGGATGCAGTTATCCGACAAGTTGCGGTACCAATCGAACGCGACCCCCTCTAATGCCCCGATGAACAACCGCGTGAGGATGGCATCGTCATACGGCAGATGGTCCATTGTGACTTCGAAGTAGGTCATGTATCGGCTCGCAGAGGTCTTCCCGTCATATGGATTGATATTGAATGGTTTGTATCGTGGAGAGAAGGGGACATCTCTCCATGTGACGGGATACGGCTGTCGTATCCTGAGGTCCTGAGAGGATTCTCGGGCGTAAAACATTGCATAGAGCTCCTGGACTTCTCTTCTTGCCTCTCTAGCCTCTTCTACAGCAGTGGAAGCCGATATTCTGGGTGGATCAATGCCCAGGGTTGGCGTGGTCGTGTTTGAGTCCGCATTGATGGTAGGACCCAAGCTTGTTTGACCAGGTGTCCTTGCTTGTAGAGCCGGTAGGGCTGCCTTGATCTCATCCACTGACTTAACCAAGGTTTGAAGTATGGCCTCAAGAGTGTCGAGGTGTTGCCGATCACTGGGACCATCTTGGTCATTCTCTGTCATGAATATTGTCTTCACGTGAGGAAAAGTGGAAGGAACTGTAGAAGATGTGCCCTCCGAATCATACCCTCGCATGGAGAAGTCGTCGGGGTATGTGGGAATATTCTCCTCTGGCTCGGACTCGGAGGAGGTGCTACCCCCTGCATAGGAGGTTGCCTCGTCCTGGCACTTATGGACATTTTCAGGGACGTCTGAGTCTGTTGTATCTGTTGAAAGGATTGTTTCCCCTGGTTCATCTTCCTGAAACGCCGAATTGTTGTGGATGTTCCAATGAGTGCTACCCCCAGCTCCAACTACCCCCAGCTATATAGATGATGAATCTCCAAGTATTGAAGATATCGTCTTTGAGCGGGTACCTTGATAAACCCCTCCTGTGACGGCTGTGGACAACCCCTTGGATGAAAGTTTCTTGGCCGTGCTGGTTGAGATTGTCGGGCTGGACATGTTTATTTTCTTCCTTTCCTTGCCGATAGGGACCTTCTGGATAGAGTTACAGGAGGCGAAGGGAAGCGCCTCATCCCCCGAGCTTTGTTGTAGGACCGGTCCTGGCTGCTACAGTCATTGGAAGACGGACTGCCGATCCACTTGCACTACTGTCTTGTTGTAGCAGCAATTGACAATGACTTGAGTGCAGTGACGTCCCTAGAAGGACTCTTTGCACGCCAAGGTTTCTTCTCTTTCCTTGCGCTTGTGAAGGATCAAATCTCGCAAGTCAAGGACATCTCGATCCACCTTTGCACTCGTTTTAGGGTCCCAGGAATCCCGAGCACACGAATACGTAGGTATCATATTTGCTCCCTGATGCGGGGCTAGTAAAAGCACTTGCCCTCGATCAATGTTGGGAGACTCTTGAGAACCACCCTGTCCGTTTATCGCCGGAAGCTGGACACAGGCGGTTCTGTACAACTTTATATCAGAGGTCCGCATAACAGTTAGCGGGACTCTCTGATGGTTAGTAGTTGGGACAGCTGACTAAGCTCGACGAGCCTGCGCTGTCCTAGACTTCTTCACTCTAGCACCCGAGGGTGCATAGTAGGAAGAGTCCAAGCTGTGTCGCATAGAATCTGGCACGTTCTCATTGGGGCTTCTGAGGTCAGGCCCGTATGAGAGGCGGTCGAATACTTAACCCGAGCCGCATACGGCGGATGGCCGGCGGCTGGGATTGGATGCCGCATAGGCCATTTCCCTGCGGCTGGGATTGCTGGCCGCATAAGCTTTCTCCATACGGATGGGATTGGTGGTCGCATATGCGTTCTCTCTGCGGCTGGGATTGGTGGCCGCACATGTATTCTTTCTGTGGCACATCCCCTTATGTGGCTTCTTCTTGGACCGCATGGAGTTCCCGTTTGCCCCCGCAAGTCCAGTATCGTAGTATTTTCCTTTGCCGGACTTGGGGACAGTAGGGTCCTCTGGGGCCTGAAGTGGGGCCGCATGCGAGTCTTCTTCGCTGTTTTGAGCAGCAGAGAAAACTTGTTCCAGAGCTCGGAAAGAGGCAACAGTTTTGGGCATCCACGCCCTTTGGGCCTTCTTTGTGCCGGCTCGCTTCTAGAATGAGCTTGCGCTCCCTTCGTAGAGCAACTCTTCAAACGCTTGCTGGTCGAAGCGAACAACCAGTATTTGTTACGTGGAGCCAAGTTTGGCTGCATCCGATTGCATCACCAACTTCTCAGCAGTGGAAAGTTAGTCCCCAGCAGAGTCGCCATCGTGTTTGCCATTGATCGTCGTAGAACAGAACAGTTTTATAGGAGGACTGAACTTGACTTACAATTACAAACTCGTTTGTACAAAAGAGAGCCTAGGAATAAAACCTAGGAAAAGCAATCTAAGTACAATTGTTTAGTTTAGATTCTGGGGGTGACGGTGGAGGCTCGGAAAAGTGCTATTAACTCTGCCTTACTCCTTGGACGATCGAACGAACCTCGGCTCCGGTAAAGAAATGCTCTCTGTATGTATGTGTGTCTCTGTCTGTGTGTGTGTCCGTCTGCAAGGGAATAACATCTTGCTATTTATATGAATTCATGAGGGATGGGATGTACGGCCACGTGGCAAATTTTGGGCCACATAGTTGTAACTGTGCCTCGAGACTCGGTTTATAGTAGACAGCTAAGGATTGGTTGAGATTGATCATGATCTTTTTGTTGCAGTACCTTTGAACTGTAAAGACTTGGTTAATCTCTGCCATGTGTCTCAACTATTATTCTGTGGCGAGCCGCATAAAAGATGTATACTGGCTGAGCCGCATGAGGGATGTATCCTGGCTGAGCCGCATGAGGGACTGTCTTATAACCGAGCCGCATGAAGAATGTCTCATGACCGAGCCGCATGAAGGACGTCTCATAATCGAGCCGCATGAAGAATTTCGAGCCGCATGAAGGACGTCTCATAACCGAGCCGCATGAAGAATGTCTCATGACCGAGCCGCATGAAGGACATATCATGACCGGGCCGCATGAGGAATGTCTCATGACTGAACCGCAAGAAGGACGTCTGATGACCGAGCCGCATGAGGAATGTCTCATGACCGAGCCGCATGAGGAGTGTCTCATGACTGAGCCGCATAAGGAGTGTCTCATAGGCTATCCGCATGAAGAGTTTTATAGCTGAGTCGCATGAAGAGTCTCATTTGGTTCGTGAACTATGTCGAATGTCATTATGATTTTCTTATCTTTTTAGGGGCACGTCATGCCTTATCTTCGTGTCAGAGCTGTCATCTATGTCAAAGCTATCACCTTTGTGTCAGAGTAATTATGGCCAGCTACATAGGGAGATATTTATTTCTTAGGCTGATTTCAAACCGCATAAGGCTCCCCGTTGCTCTTGGACCGCATGAAGCTTTCTGGGTTTTGAGCCGCATGAGGCTCCATGTTGATTTCGAGCCGTATAGAGAATCCCCTTCTTTTCCATGCTTGTACAACGACGTCTTCAATTGGCATCATGTTTCCGATATGATATTGGAAAGGCGCTATAGGTCATAGTCGCTGGAACACAGACTGCTTTGATAGTGGAGCCACTGTCTTGTGGCCGCGGTAGTTGATGATGGCTTGGGTGCAGTGATGTCCTGGAATGGGCTCATCGTACGCCAAGGTTGCTTCTCTCTTCTTATATTTGTGAATGACAACCTCTCGCAAGTCGCGAGCAGATTGATCTACCTTTTCATCTGTTTTGTGGGCCCAGGTATCCCGAGCGCCCGGATGCGTAGGTATCATATTTGCTCCTTGATCTGAGGCTAGTAAAAGCACTTACTCTCGATCGTTGTAGAAAGACTTTTGGGACCATCATATTTGCTCCCTGATCTGAGGCTAGTAAAGTACTGCTCTCGATCGTTGTAGGGAGACTTTTGGGATCATCGTATTTGCTTCCTGATCTGAGGCTAGTAAAGCACTGTGCTCGATCGTTGTAGGGAGACTTTTGAGAACCACCCTGTCTGTTTGCCGTCGGGGGCTGGACACGGACGGTTCTGTACAATTTTCCATCAGAGGCCCGCATAACAGTTAGCGGAACTCTCTGATGGTCAGTAGCTTGGATAGTTGACTAGGCTTGTTGGGCCATCACTGTCCTAGACTTCTTCGACTTAGCACCCGTAGGTGCGTAGTAGAAAAAGTCCAAGTTAGAAGAAGGGAAAGGAAGTTGGTGCCCTTATCAAAGGAGGCAAGGGGGCTCTATTTATAGAATGGAGTGAGCCCTTTCTTCTTTCCCTTTTCGATATGGGACTAAAAGCAATATTTTCCATGCTTCTACAAGGAATAACAATATTGGTTAGTGGTTAGCAACTAGAGTTAGCGTGTTATTAATTTTACTAATTTTTCCCTAATTATATTACATGTACATTTCCTTTAGGGTTTCCCTTCCTTCCCTATAATATTGCACACTCCCCAATGTTACATAAATTCCTAGCCCTAAACCCCAAAAAATTCCTATAGATGCCACCCTTCTGCTCTGTCCCGACCAAGATGACTTCCTTCCAACAACACCCTGACGCACCCCAGCCGGCCGCAGCTCCTCCACCGAGCCTTCCCGACACCCCTTCCTTCTCCCGATCAAATCCAGTCACCATTCCCCTCGCCACCCCCATTCCTGCCATGGTCGACCCCCCTGCCATTCTCGACTATTGCTGCCACACCCGTGCCACTCCGGCGCTGCTCCAACCTCTATTCCCGAATAACCCCAACATTGCTCCCAACACCATCACCATCATCGCCAGCATCAAAACCACGACCGCCGCCTTCACCTCCCGGTCGACCGACCATCGTACCACCACTGATCTCACCACCCCTCGGCCACAACCAACCGACACACCACAAACCATAAACGCCACCACCGCCGAGCAACCACTACAACCGCCAACACCTGGCCGGCGCCTCCACTACTCAAACCCCAACCACCATCATGTCCGACCAACCCCATCAAAATCACCACCATCATAGAGAGAGGTGGGAGGGGAGAGAAGCCTAACCCGTTCTCCGCCCGGCCACACCGAGCTCGCCGCCCTTTCGCCAGCATAGCCACCGCACAGATCCGACGTAGATCCAGCACCGACGACTCCGCCCCTTCCCGCATTTGGCGGGCTATACAGTGCCGACACGGCGATCGTGCCACCCTGGCATGCTACATCTTTCCGTCGCCCGCCTCTGTGCTATCTTCCGGCGTCAGCCGACAAGGCCTCGCTTGACGCACCCCGCCGAGAACCCTGTGAGCCTCTTGCCTTCCTTTTCTCTCTTCATATCATTTCAGTTGGGAATGGAGTTAAGCCAGCAGCCCCTTTTCTATTTTGAAATATTCTTGGGACTTGGGATTGAATGTTTGGGATTGAATTAAGCTCTGCAGTCCGAAGCCCCTTTATTTATTTAGTTAGGTTAGTGTTATTAATTAGTGTTTAACTAAGATTTTGGTTTTTAATTAATATCCATATTGTTAATTAGTGACTAGTATGTTGTTATTAATATTTTATATATATATATATATATATATATATATATATATATATATAGTAAAATATGTATGGGATTTAAAGCCCAGCCTACTATTTATCCTACTGCCCATATCACTAACTAACATAATTCCTAACCGATATATATATATATATATATATATATATATATATATATATATATATATATATATATATATATATATATATATATATATATATATATATATATATATATATATATATATATATATTTTAATATTTTTTTGATATATATATATATATATTTTTTTTTGATATATATATATATATATATATATATATATATATATATATATATATATATATATATATATATATATATATATATATATATATATTAATATTTTTTTTGATATATATATATATATATATAAAATATATATATATATATATATATATATATATATATATATATATATATATATATATATATATATATATATATATATATATATATATATATATATATAGTAATATATAAAAATATATATATATATATATGTATATATATATATATATATATATATATATATATATATATATATATATATATATATAGTAATATATATAGTAATATAGTAATATATGTATAATATATATATGTATATTTTATACTATTATAATGGTATGATAATATTTTGGTAATTATATTATTTTAAATTATTATGATATATTTTTCCTAGGGTAGTATTACCAAGTAATGTTTTAATAAATCCAAATATTAGTTCTAAATATTTCTTGGCTAGATGAAACCTAGCTTCCAAATATTATTCTAAATGTGAAATACTATCTAAAAATAGTTTGGTTTACGAAATATAATTTCTAAATATTATAAATAACTTCCAAAGATAAGTTATACGTATTTAGTTAAGCATTTCCTTACAAATCATAATTTAAAAATTAAGAGTTTAAGTCCTGAAATGGTTTTCAATATTTTCATATATTATCTAAAAAAATGCCTTGATTCATAAAAATGTAGTTTCTAGACTTTATAAATAATTTCCAAATTACTTATATTTATTCAGTTACAACTTTCCTCAAATCATAAATCGTGACTATTATATTTGTTTCCTACTTCTTGACTCGATTATCGTGTCAAACTTTGATTTTGGGCTTCTATATACCAAACTAGGCTATTTGGACTATTCTGCACTCAATGGAACCACATGTGCCGTCGTTTAGGACCATCTTGCGGAGCATAGCATCGTACCTATTCCGTGTTGACATGTTCGTGTCGCGCATGTCGACTCCAACCAAATTGAGACGAGTACATTCTCTGATAGTTTTCATTACCTTGATAGTCTATATGATATCAGTTTATAGTGTTATGCTTGATACCTGACACGAGAGTACACAGATTGGTATAGCTTGGATCCCGTCATGAGATGTTATTCCTGGTTATCCTGGTATACTGGTACTTGACTCGTTCTTGATTATTGTTCTTGTACTTGTATGGACACCGATTCCTAAGTGGATTTGCTACCCTCTTAGAGAATCCCGAGTCGTAATGTACCATGGTTGGATTCATTATACTAGTCGGAAGATGGGAAGATATTAGGAGATTATATGATCATACCCCTACTTGTTACTCACTTGTGCATAACTCACCCTCCCCACACGTAGGGTGTAGCCTGACCTTACTTGTACTTGTGCATAGCTTCCATGTATGGTCGGCCTGATTTCTAGGTTTACTTGTGCTTGTGCTTGTGCTTGTGCTTGTTCTTGTGCATAGCCGGTCATATGGATAGCCTGATCCTAGTCCCAAGCCGATCACATAATAAACTAATATCTCAAGGCACTGTCTAGTAGTAGTACATATTCTATTCCAGATTATTTCTTGAAGTTACACTGTACTCCTGATTACTTACAGTACATTATTACATGACATGCTCACATGATTTCCCTATTTTTAGTTCTACTTATCCATCATGTATTTTATTGCTTCCTGTTATTTATAGCTTTTGTCAATTTAATGGAACTGCTGGATAACCATATTTTAGGAGTTGTTATGCCCTCATTCTTGGACTATATGATGATGCTAGCTGAGACAGATTTTTGATGTTTCATTTGTCGTGAGTTGACTTCTGGGAGCTCTAGGCCGTTATTTCTTTATTTAGATTGTGTTTCGTTATCGGATTTGTCTCCGATACATTCTGGTCATATATGTTCATTTGTAGACTTTAATTGTTTCAGTGTTATTGATATATTTCCTATTCATATCTTCCTTAGCTGTTTGTGATGTAATTTGAGTACATTTGTTATTATGAATCATTTAGATGTCGTAGATATTTATTAGGTACTTGACATAATTCTACCGTCGATACTACGGTGTAGGCTGGACGTGGCCCACGCATTCGTGCCCGAATATCCGGGTGCGGGTCGTGACATACCATGTAGGGAGCAAATTGACTAAGCCGATAAAACTCTTTTGCATAATGGTCAACTGAGCTCGTCTGCTGACGAAGGTTGATGAATTGCTGCTAAAGCAGGAACTTGGTGGTGTAATAGAAATACTTTACTTTGAAGCGCTCCTTGAAAGTCTTCTAGTCAATGTGCTTCAGAAGCGCCATATTTTTGTTGTCCACCAATCTCGAGCAAGATCCATCAACTGTAGCTTCACAACTGTGACATTCTCATATGTTGGGGTCTTAGCAGCATCTAAGATATCCTCGATGTCCTAGAGCTAAGAATCGGCTGAAATGGCATCCTCCATGCCAAGGAACTGAGATGGTCGCAGGCGATTAAAGTTGGATGCTGCTCTATGGCAGGAGCGCCCATTGTTCTCTATATCTACTCTAATTCCCTGGCACAGAATCTTATTGGTCTGGTCCTAGTCTTGCTGAAATCGATGTGAGAGCTGGGTTACATGTTGTTGGGTTTGAAGGTGTTGCTGCTGTTGTGTCGCCACCATGGCCCTGATCAACTACAACATAACTTATGGGCCTAACTGTTCTGGTGGTATTGGAGGAGCTGGGGATGCTGGCTAAGCTGGTAGGACTGACGAGGCTGACTCGACTTGTTGGGCTGGCAGGACTGGTGGAGCTGACTGGACGGGAACAAATTGTATTGCCGACTGATACTGAGGGGTTGCTGGCCAATGACTCGGAGGCGGTGTCTGATGCTGGGATACAACCTAAACTGATAGAGGCGGGGAAGCAATAAAACCTTTAGATGAAGATGATGATGGGACATCCTGAAGGATAAGAATGTTGGATATCAATAATGGGCAGGGATTGATCACAAATATCACGCACGTTCACAATTTCAGGGAAAGAAATAAGAGCGGTGAGCAAGGGGAGATCTACTGAAGATAAATATAGGATTGAGATTTCTAACTCGATGAATCCGCCACAAGTCTGAAAAACAAACCTATATGGGCTACCACTAAAACTTTGTCACGCCCCGCTCCCAGAATACTGACGGATATGGCCAACTACTTCCTACAAGGTATAAAAACGTCGTACGCCGGTCACGAATGTCTAGAAGACCTGTGGGTTGACTTTAACAGTCAATGATGTCAGTCCTAGGGCCGACAAATCCTAGTATCTTAATCCAACAACAACAAGTCACAAGAGTAAATCTTACATGATAGTAAAAAGGCGTCCAAAATACATCTCATATATGATCATGAAGTAGTGAGTACAAAATGTGACACTAGCAAGTAAATACATAATCGCTATATCAGCCTTGGTCTAATATATATAATCATAATGGCTCAAAGTAGTGAACAGACAAAAGAAAAGGGCTAATATGTACCCATGTAGCTAGGCGAGAATTAAGCGCTCTTGACTTAGTCATAAGGGTCATGAGTGGATTAACTCGTGATATAACACGGATGGTCTGTCCAGTTACATAATAACGCATCTTCTTGATGGCAAAGACCAAAGCAAGACATTCTTTTCTACAGGATTATACCTGTGCTCGGCACCAATCATCATACGGCTCAAATAATAAATAGCTTGTTCGTGACCTTTATTACTCTTTGGGGTTAGTAGTGCACCAAAAGAATGTTCCATTGCATGAAAATATAATAAGAAAGGCTTGCCCATCAATGGAGCGACCAATATTGAGGATTGGTGAGGTACTTCTTGATTTTGCCAAATGTTTGTTGATATTTTTTACTCCAGAGAAAGAAACGCCTTTCTTCATTAGCTGGATGAACGGTTGACATCGTCCCGAAAGATTGGAGATAAACCTTCGGGTATAGGCCAATCTTCCTTGCAGGCCACGTAGCTCTATGAGGTTCTTTGGAGGGGCATTTCCAGGATGGCTTTATCTTTGTTGGGGTCAATATGAATTCCTTTTGAAGTTACGTCGAAGTCAAGGAATTTGCCACTAGTGACTTCCAAAAAGGATTTTGTCGAGTTCATCTTGAGTTGGTGCACACGCATCAGTTCGAACACCATTCTCAAGTCTTGGAGGTGATCGCCCTTTGAACGACTTAAACTGCAATATCGTCCATGTAGCATTCCACCGTCTTTCACAAATATTCATAGAAAATTATGCTTATAGCGCGCTGGTATGTAACCCAAACATTCTTCAAGCTAAAGCCATCATCATATAGCAGTATAACCCCAATGGTGTTCGAAATAATGTGTGCTTCTCAATATCCGAAAACATCTTGATTTGGTTATAGCCCAAAATCCGTCCAAACAAGACATACTTTATAAGCCACAAGTGTTGTCAATCATGACATCTGTGATTGGAAGAGAGAATTTGCCTTTGGGACAAGCTACATTAAGATCTCGATAATTAATACAGACTCAAATCTTTCTATTATTCTTCATGACCGGGACGATATTAGCTATCAGTGTAACACCCCAGTCCCAAAATACAAGGACTAAGTACGTAGACATGCCAGCTATATACATACGAATTATATGGAACCCTTGTATGTATACATAAGCTATGAAATATAGAAAGCCATGAAACTAATCTCATCCATAAATAAATATATCATATAATCAACTTATAAATGTTATTTGTACAAAATGTTGGGCAAAGACAAATCCACTACCAAATAAAAAAAGAGAAATACATAGCAACGATGGAAGAGTCGAGCAAAGCGAAAGATGATCAAAGAGCAAGCATCACGAAGGTAGATAGTAAACTATGGCCATGGCTAGAGCACCTGCAAAAATCATAAAAACACACCTGGAGAAATCACCAGGTCATCAGAGGGACGTAACAAGATACAAGAAGAATATGCCATTATAACTGCAATTGTAAACACTATAAGACTACAACACAACTGGGTCCCTAACCGTCTATGTGATATGCACTTTGAGGACAACTTTCTACGTAGGGGCTGTAGGATCAGCAGAGTAAATAAAGAGTGGCAGTAAGTAGCGCTTATCCGAGTCACTATCGGCCATGGGCAGTAAGTAGCGCTCATCTGAGTCGCTATCGGCACCGGGACAATAAGTAGCGCTCATCCGAGTCGCTATCGGCCGAAAATATGTGTAAAAGTAAATGTAGCCCCTACGTTAATAGATGTCCTCTCCCCCCTCCAATGATACTATACATGCGTCGTAACGAAGACGCACCAACACATGTCGCTTCCACAATACTATTTTATACCTAATAACTGTCAAGCCTTCTAACATGCATCTATTGACAGTTATTTCCAACGCATGAGCATGGGGGATCAGCCAACACGCAAGTGACCTCTATATGTAACTCACAACTCACATACAACTCGTGTACAATCGTGACAAGTTATTGAGACACACTAAATTGACGGTAGTCCCTTAACTCTAGGTGTAACGCCCCAGTTCCAAAATACGTAGGACTAGGAACGTAGACATGCCAGCTGTATTCATACGAAGTATACTCCAATATATAGAAATCTCGTATGGATACATAAGCTGTAAAATGCAGTAGAACCATAACTAATCTCATCCATACAGAATAAATAAATAAATAAATTTGTCTTGATACAATATGTTGGGCGGAGACAAATCCACTACCAAAAAAATAAGGAAAAGTGCATAGAAAATAAAATGAGTGGCGAGTGAAGTGAAGACGATCCAAGTGCAATCATCCTCGACGAAATATCAATGATCACGACTAGATCCTAAGCACCTGCGAAGGACAAGAGCACACACCTGGAGAGATAACCAGGTCCTCAGAGGGACGTAACAAGACACATAATAGCATGCCATATAAACTGAATAAATATTGCTCAAATAAATAAGTCAATCGAATTATAACATGGTCCAATACGCGCCTACTGAACGAGCGTACCATCCCCCCAACCAAACAAGGACAGGAGATGGTAAACTTATTCACGGTGACGTATCTTTCTATGCTAATAATCCAATATGGTATCCGGACCCCAACAAGGTTCAATACCTTCTCATCGAAGTAGTAAGTCACACCTACAACCAAACAAGGACAAGATGTGACGAACTAATCCGCGACAAGATATTGTTCTAAGCCACGGTCAGATACAAGTACCCAAACCAAAGGTACTCATACCTAACGGATAAGGGCGCCTAACCAAAACTATGTGAATGCAGTTTAAGAACAGTTCATGGTCACATGACTACCCAGTCAAGTCGAGAAAATACCAATGTAGTACCTCAGTAGTGAGTCACAACACCATATACTATTCCTCAGTATCGAGCGAGTATATAGCATACAGTCTACCTATCGTTCCTCAGTAGCGAGCGAGTCTACGATAGATAGGGTGGTAGTCAACTTCCAATCATGTTCTTCCCTCCCAATGCTAACTCTATAACCGCTAAGTCAAACTAGCATGCAACCTCTATTAGCGGTTATTCCTATCGCACGGCTTGTACGTACTGGTGGCCAGCCAATCACGCACTTCCATGTTCTACATGCGACACACAACTTCGTGGTACAACGTGTCAAGGCCATGAATGCAACACACAAAGGTGGTCCCTTAAATCTAGGTTTAATGTGTAAGAAAACAATACATAGCAAGAAACTGAACAGTAAATTCTAACAGGTTATGCCATGTATCACAGTTTATTTTGCATAAAGAAAATAATGGACGTGCATGAAATATGAGCTAAAATAATTAAACAGCAAATGGCAAGGTGTCTTGCCTGAGGGTGGTGCGAGATGTAGCAAAATCCAACAGTCAGAATCGTCAACACAAAAGTCAAAATCTACAAGGAGCTCCAGATGCTGAAACAAACATCACGAACGAGTTTGGAATAAAATATATACCTAGGAAACGCCTGTCCAAAAGTTAAATTCTGGAACAGGGGCAAAATCGTAATTTCGGGTCAAAACGATGTCCGTCGTTGGACCCGCTTTGCACCGATACGCATGCCAAAGTCTACGATTTCTAAAGTCGTCAAACTACATGTCTACGATTTCAGTTTGAGGAGGGGAACTCAACGGTATGTCCAGTTTTGGATTCCGATGAGCCGTGTACAAAATCGCCCGTTTGAGTGGGTCGTGGCCCGCCAAAATTGGGTTCCGATTCGACCTTCTCAGAATCGAACCAAACTTGGCATGCAGGACCAGAATTTTGATCCAGACCTGTTGGCGCAAGTTTCGTCTCGATCCGACGACTGTACACGAAGTTATGGGAAAGTTTGCAAAATGTCGATACGGGGATATCTCGACGGATACGCGTTGATTTCGTCGCGCACACGCGACAAAACTGAGTTCCGTCAGTTCCCACACGTCAACAACATCCATACGCGCCTTTCGATGCATATAGTGCACGACCACGTCGCCCGGTTTGTCGGGGCGAACGCCGTACCGATGAGAATTGTTGAAATTTACTATTTTAAAATCAATTTTTTTCTAAACTTTGAGACTGTTTTATCAACAACATACTTAATGAAAATCAAAAGTAAAAGATGGGTTTCTATCTCGTATAGGTTGTCTATACATCCTTTCAATTAGAAAATCTAAACTGTTAATGGTTTTGGCAAGAACTGCCTTCAAAGTTCGGGTCTGGCTCAGGTTTTCTGTTCACGTTTGAACAGATTTTTTGGGATTTTTGGTTCGATTTTTGATTCGTTTTCTGTCGAGTCGATTACAATCTATCTGATGGATAATCTAGATGGTCAGGTAGGCTATCGAAAGGAACTAATGGATCAAAAATTTACAAACTAGAAAGGAAGAAATTCTTGTGAGAATGTGGGTACCTAGAAGTTGCTTCAAACAGGGCAGCTATGTTAGTTATCGGTTTGGTGTGGCTCGACGGCGACGCAGTCGGTTGGAGGTGCGCGCAGCAGCGAAGAGGACTCGGGGACGAGGGCTTTAGGTGGAAGATGAGAAATTCAGGGGTTAGGGTTCGGCTTTTTGTGGAGCAGTATTTATACTGCTAGCGCTGCTGCCTCTTAATCGTAAGAGGACTTAGAATAGGGCTCGGGTTTTCTAGGCTTTGGGCTTAGTATTAAAATCTTTGCAACTGCTGCTGCTGAGCAGTTCAATTCTTTTAGGGGGGTCGGGCCCCCTTCCGCAGCTTGTTGCTGCTGATGGTGGGGGGGGGTTCGGCCCGCCACCTATATTCCTTTTTTTTTTAACACAGAGGAGTCCTCGTCTGGGAACACCCAGCTCGGGCGAACGTACAGCAGCGCTGACGTCAGCATGACGTCAGCCTATCTTTTTTTTTCTTTCTTTTTTTTTTCTTTTTTTTTTCTTTTTCTTTCTCTTTACCAAATAAACAAAAAGATATATATATTTACATCTAAAATTCTAGTCTAACCACATAATTCATGAAAATATTTTTCATATATTTATAAATTCCTAAAATACCTTGTATCATTTATTTACACTATATATATATAAAAAAATACTTAATATTGAAACCCTAATATTATTAAACAAAATATAATTTCCAATTACTTTCTAAAATAAGTAAACAATACAAAAAGGAAATTATAATAAGTATAAAATATTTTTTTTAGAAATAATTGAATATTGCGACGAGTAAATTTAGAGGGGAACGACACTGGTCAGGCACACGATGCCACCCGTCGTACCACATTGCCTAGTCAATGAGCGTAACATAATAAAAAAACAAATATGACTAAGACTTTATTTATAGATATATATCAATAATTCGAAAAAAATATTTTCAAGCAATATAGAATAAAAATAAAATCTTTTTGAAAATTCTGGGGGTTTACATCCTACCCAACTTACAAGAATTTCGTCCTCAAAATTTTAGGAATAATAGGGTAGATGGGGGTTGAGGGTAGAAGGGTTAGTTTAAGGCGACAAAAAAAAAATATATAATTCAAAAGAGAATTGCCAAGGCTGTCGCGGATGAGACTCTAGAGGCAAGTTTTACTATGTCTCCATCCACGTAGGGTAATATAAGTACAACGAACCAAAGTGCAATAGGTTGATCAGACCATCATGTACCGGTTCTGAATAGACAATATGTTAGTGAGTGCACCCAATAACACATATGTCATGAACAAGCTCGATAAAAGAATAAGCTTGCAAAACTAAGACTAAATTAGTAGTATAAGATAGTCAAAATATACCGGAGGTAATGATGAAGAAAATTTAAATAGTCCAAGATCTTTTAAAATCAAGTCTTGTCCGAAGTGTGGGCCTATGCAGTTGGCTTGGTTGACTAGCTAAGTTAGTGTCCTCTGAATTTATGGTCTGAGTAACTTATCAACACGGGTCACAAGGACAAGGGCTTTGTTGGGCCATGAGGTATTCTACCCAACTTACAAGAGTTTAAGCTAGTAGTATGATGGGACAATGGGTCATTTCACATATACAAGGTCTACAAAAAGTGTCTAACTCTAAGGCATGACATGGAAATACTTTTTGACCAAATCCTTAATTGATATTCTAAGCAAGTCGGTCTAGGCTACGGTTGCTGAGATTACTAAAGATGTTTGTAGTTAGTACCTTGCAGTGCAATTTCTAACTTTAATCCCGATGTGTTTAGGGAGACGAGGTAACTATTCTATGCATGGATATGACACAAATGAAGGTGCATTAATAATGTATTAACTAGAATAATACCTGTGGTATCTGTCAACTCGGGAAGGGTGTCTAGCACTGTCATGGTGAATGCTTGTCTTTGTCTCAGATTATTCATCTCTTCTCTAGCAGGCCTATACTCTGGTGTCTGGCCCTCCAAGGCTGGTCCCTCCTGATATTCTTCTAAGGGAAGTGGAAGTGGTTGTGGTGCACCTGGCCTGAGAGTTGTTGGCCCTCGTAACTGTTGCTGTGATGGTGCTTGAGCTAAACTGTGTGTGGCATGTCGGTTAGGACAATCTCGAAGTTTATGCTCATTGGAACCGCAATTGAAGCAACACTTTAGTCGCCGACGACAGTCCTTCTGCTGGTGCCCTCTCCTTCCACAAAACTGGCAGGTTATTGTACTTGGAACTTGGTAGGGCACGGTTTGCTGTTGATATTGTGCAGTAAGTCGTCGTTCGGGGCCTCCTGAACCAAGTTGAACTAGAAAGTCTATTGGGGCATAGTATCTTTGAGTTTGTTGTGCTTCCATGTGAAGGATCTCATGACTTCTCGCTTCTTCTAATACTGCAGCGTGCAAAATTCTGGATTGCACAGTGTGTGTTTTAAGCTCGGGCCTTAATCCATTATGAAACCTTTTTGCCTTCTCCTTCTCCGTTGGCATCAATCCCTCGACAAATCTGCTTAGTCAGCTAAATTCTGCATCATACTCGTCAACCGACTTGTCGCCTTGTTTAAGGTGGAGGAACTGATCATACAATACATTCCGAGCAGCGGTTGGAAAGTACCTCTTGTTGAAGAGTTTGTAGAACTCTTCCCATGACTGATTGGTACCCAAGCGCCTCTCCTCCGCTTTCCATCAATGATGAGCATTGTCTTCAAGTAATAAATCAACTGCGATCATCCAATCTTCTTTAGGCAACTGTGACGCCCTTAACTTCTTCTCGGTGCTGATAAGCCATGAAGAAACTTCTAGTGGGCCTTCGGTACTTTTGAAAGTCTTCGGATTCATTTGGGTGAAATCTGGAATACTGCCTACGTATGAATGGGGCCTTGGTGGAGGTACTGGTATTTGGGCTGGTGGTGGAGATGGGGGTCTATTACGTGGGACCATTACGTCTTGTCTCAATAGCTCATTTTGCTGCCATTGAGCCTGCAATAGAGTATAAAGGAACCGATTGGTATCATCTCCATCAATCGGGGGCATAGGCACCTGCGGTCTAGCTTGAGGTAGATTCTGATGAAGGGGTGGTGGAGTATACCCTCCCTGGGGTGCAGGGGTCTGCTGAACAGGCTGAACTAACTGGGGTTCAGAGGCTTGGGGATGCTGGTGAGTAGGTGGGGTCGTCTGGTCTGGCTGAGAAGGCATGGTTGAGGTTGCTATAGGATGTTGTGTGTGAATTTGCTCCTCTTGGGCTGCCGAGTTTCCTGGTGTGACGGCAAGTGGTGCAGCGCTACCGCTATGAGGATTTATTTTCTGGCATGAGATATAGAATTTTTGTTAGAACAATTTCAAGCTAGATGCAAGTCAAGCAATCAAAATGAGAGTTTGATGAGGAATCAAGGAAGGTATCAGACATGTGGATGAGATTCCTAATTTCTAATCCTATATGCAGGCTCGTATCAGCACAGTTATGTAGCCGATACGATATGCTCTGACCTGCATGGCCACCACAAAAACATATAACGCCCCAGTTCCAAAATACGTAGGACTAGGAACGTAGACATGCCAGCTGTATTCATACGAAGTATACTCCAATATATAGAAATCTCGTATGGATACATAAGCTGTAAAATGCAGTAGAACCATAACTAATCTCATCCACACAGAATAAATGAATAAATGAATTTGTCTTGATACAATATGTTGGGCGGAGACAAATCCACTACCAACAAAATAAGGAAAAGTGCATAGAAAATAAAATGAGTGGCGAGTGAAGTGAAGACGATCCAAGTGCAATCATCCTCGACGAAATAGCAATGATCACGACTAGATCCTAAGCACCTGCGAAGGACAAGAGCACACACCTGGAGAGATAACCAGGTCCTCAGAGGGACGTAACAAGACACATAATAGCATGCCATATAAACTGAATAAATATTTCTCAAATAAATAAGTCAATCGAATTATAACATGGTCCAATACGCGCCTACTGAACGAGCGTACCATCCCCCCAACCAAACAAGGACAGGAGATGGTAAACTAATTCACGGTGACGTATCTTTCCATGCTAATAATCCAATATGGTATCCGGACCCCAACAAGGTTCAATACCTTCTCATCGAAGTAGTAAGTCACACCTACAACCAAACAAGGACAAGATGTGACGAACTAATCCACGACAAGATATTGTTCCAAGCCACGGTCAGATACAAGTACCCAAACCAAAGGTACTCATACCTAACGGATAAGGGTGCCTAACCAAAACTATGTGAATGCAGTTTAAGAACAGTTCATGGTCGCATGACTACCCAGTCAAGTCGAGAAAATACCAATGCAGTACCTCAGTAGCGAGTCACAACACCATATACTATTCCTCAGTATCGAGCGAGTCTATAGCATACAGTCTACCTATCGTTCCTCAGTAGCGAGCGAGTCTACGATAGATAGGGTGGTAGTCAACTTCCAATCATATTCTTCCCTCCCAATGCTAACTCTATAACCGCTAAGTTAAACTAGCATGCAACCTCTATTAGCGGTTATTCCTATCGCACGGCTTGTACGTACTGGTGGCCAGCCAATCACGCACTTTCGTGTTATACATGCGACACACAACTTCGTGGTACAACGTGTCAAGGCCATGAATGCAACACACAAAGGTGGTCCCTTAAATCTAGGTTTAATGTGTAAGAAAACAATACATAGCAAAAAACTGAACAGTAAATTCTAACAGGTTATGCCATATATCACAGTTTATTTTGCATAAAGAAAATAATGGACATGCATGAAATATGAGCTAAAATAATTAAACAGCAAATGGCAAGGTGTCTTGCCTGAGGGTGGTGCGAGATGTAGCAAAATCCAACAGTCAGAATCGTCAACACAAAAGTCAAAATCCACAAGGAGCTCCAGATGCTGAAACAAACATCACGAACGAGTTTGGAATAAAATATATACCTAGGAAATGCCTGTCCAAAAGTTAAATTCTGGAACAGGGGCAAAATCGTAATTTCGGGTCAAAACGATATCCGTCGTTGGACCCGCTTTGCACCGATACGCGTGCCAAAGTCTATGATTTCTAAAGTCGTCAAACTACATGTCTACGGTTTCAGTTTGAGGAGAGGAACTCAATGGTATGTCCAGTTTTGGATTCCGATGAGCCGTGTACAAAATCGCCCGTTTGAGTGGGTCGAGGCCCGCCAAAATTGGGTTCCGATTCGACCTTCTCAGAATCGAACCAAACTTGGCATGCAGGACCAGAATTTTGATCCGGACCTGTTGGCGCAAGTTTCGTCTCGATCCGACGAATGTACACGAAGTTATGGGAAAGTTTGCAAAACGTCGATACGGGGATATCTCGACGGATACGCGTTGATTTCGTCGCACACACACGACGAAACTGAGTTCCGTCAGTTCCCACACGTCAACAACATCCATACGCGCCTTTCGATGCATATAGTGCGCGACCACGTCGCCCGGTTTGTCGGGGCGAACGCCGTACCGATGAGAATTGTTGAAATTCACTATTTTAAAATCAATTTTTTTCTAAACTTTGAGACTGTTTTATCAACAACATACTTAATGAAAATCAAAAGTAAAAGATGGGTTTCTATCTCGTATAGGTTGTCTATACATCCTTTCAATTAGAAAATCTAAACTGTTAATGGTTTTGGCAAGAACTGCCTTCAAAGTTCGGGTCTGGCTCAGGTTTTCTGTTCACGTTTGAACAGATTTTTCGGGATTTTTGGTTCGATTTTTGATTCGTTTTCTGTCGAGTCGATTACAATCTACCTGATGGATAATCTAGATGGTCAGGTAGGCTATCGAAAGGAACTGATGGATCGAAAATTTACAAACTATGGAGGAAGAAATTCTTGTAAGAATGTGGGTACCTGGAAGTTGCTTCAAACAGGGCAGCTATGTTAGTTATCGGTTTGGTGTAGCTCGACGGCGACGCAGTCGGTCGGAGGTGCGCGCAGCAGCGAAGAGGACTCGGGGACGAGGGCTTTAGGTGGGAGATGAGAAATTCAGGGGTTAGGGTTCGGCTTTTTGCGGAGCAGTATTTATACTGCTACCGCTGCTGCCTCTTAATCGTAAGAGGACTTAGAATAGGGCTCGGGTTTTCTAGGCTTTGGGCTTAGTATTAAAATCTTTGCAACTGCTGCTGCTGAGCAGTTCAATTCTTTTAGGGGGGTCGGGCCCCCTTCCGCAGCTTGTTGCTGCTGATGGTGGGGGGGGTTCGGCCCACCACCTATATTCCTTTTTTTTTTAACACAGAGGAGTCCTCGTCTGGGAACACCCAGCTCGGGCGAACGTACAGCAGCGCTGACGTCAGCATGACATCAGCCTATCTTTTGTTTTTTCTTTCTTTTTTTTTTTCTTTTTCTTTCTCTTTACCAAATAAACAAAAAGATATATATATTTACATCTAAAATTCTAGTCTAACCACATAATTCATGAAAATATTTTTCATATATTTATAAATTCCTAAAATACCTTGTAGCATTTATTTACACTATATATATAAAATAAAATTACTTAATATTGAAACCCTAATATTATTAAACAAAATATAATTTCCAATTACTTTCTAAAATAAGTAAACAATACAAAAAGGAAATTATAATAAGTATAAAATATTTTTTTTAGAAATAATTGAATATTGCGACGAGTAAATTTAGAGGGGAACGACGCTGGTCAGGCACACGATGCCACTCGTCGTACCACATTGCCTAGTCAATGAGCGTAACATAATAAAAATACAAATATGACTAAGAATTTATTTATAGATATATATCAATAATTCGAAAAAAATATTTTCAAGCAATATAGAATAAAAATAAAATCTTTTTGAAAATTCTGGGGGTTTACACTAGGTCCACATGCAAGAAGAAAATAATTAACTGAAAATAAAAGTGCAGTAATATATAATAACTGAATATTAAAATGCAACTAAATGTAAGCAGTAAAGATGGCAAGGTATCTTGCCTGGTGTGTCGCCTGGTATGTTGCAATGTTCTGACATGTTTCGAGTTGTCCGATGGCCATGGTCCATGTGAAGGGATCCGAATTTGTAAGGAAATAGACATGCACGATTAAATCGCGATCAAAGGGGAGAATAAAGGAGGAATTGTGGAGATAGATATATATAAAATTTTAGACATTATTTATCTTACTTGGAAATAGTTTTATTAGTAAATATATGAAACTATTTATTTCATTAGTCAAAATATCTTTACGTAAATACTTAAAAATAATTTATATGTAACAACTTGAAAATTTACCTTTTTGTTTAAGAACTATATAATACTATACATATATATATATGACTCTTCAAAAATAATAATAGTGTTAACAATAACACTAATAATATTAAAACCAAATAATAATAATAATAATATAAAAAATGATAATAATAATAATTATTATTATTATATACCTTGTGAATCCTATATATAACTAGTTTTCTAAAAACTTAATTAATACAACAATATAATAAAAAGTAAACAATAAAAATTACATTATAATAAAAATAACACTGATAATGATAATAATAACATTAATAATATTGATATAATAGTATTAATAATAATAATAATAAAAACAAAAACCTCATAATTCATCTCTTTTAAAACACACAATGAGAGAGAGGAAAAGAAGAGAGAAGAGAGAGAAGGAGAGGACATTGAGGGAGAGTGTGAAACCCGTAACTTTTAATTAATTATTTGAATAACTTAAATTAGTTAATTATTAATTCTGTAAATTTTAGTCAAAACCGTATTTTTCTAATTAATATTGCGTTCTATTATTTTTCAAAAAATATAATTTTTGGACTTTTGATTGTCTGGCCAGACCCGAACCCGTTCCCATTCTCGAAACCCGACTCGGAATCAATTCCGAAAACCGAGATCGATTTCGTGTATAAATCATAAATTAATATTCTGGAATTTTAAGTTTGGACCCGACCATCCCGAATTTGTCCCGGACCTGTTTTCGAACCCAAGTTCGAATCCAGGCAATTTTTGGTTCTCGAAATCTGAAATATTAATTGATATAATATTTATTAAGTTTTTCATAAAGAAAATAGAATTTAATATTGGTATACTATTAAACAAATTCCTTTAACTAATAATTTTTCTCTCACTTACTTATAATCTTCACCAGCAGTAAAGGTTAAGAAACCTATATTACTTTTGAGCGGCTGACCCATTGTCTCCGTTCCCGAACGGCCAAGCCGTCGACCCATCGGCTCCCCGTAACTCCGGCGAACCCTTCTTCTCCTGTAACCCCCGCTCATCTCCTATATAAACCCTTTCTCCATTCACCAACACCACCACTCTCAAACCCTCAGCCCTAACCCCCAAACCCTAGCCGACCCGGAGCTATTTCTGACCGTCGGCCTCCGCCTGAGCCCACCGGCGGTTCCCGACCCAGGCCGATCACTCCAGCGCTCCGCCCGAGCCCGGCGATACCACCGCCGCTGTCCCCGCGACCGTCCTCAGCGGCTTCGCGTCGGCCCCGCTGACGGCTGACGTCGACGCCCCTCCACCCTGACCTTTGCCGCGGCCACCCAGGCTGATCCCGACCCGGGCCACTCTTCGGGCAGTTTTTCAGCGCTGTCCCCTCCGGGCCAGAGCTTCCCGAGCTCCGTGACACTTCTCCGAGTTCCCGGCCCCGATCTTGCTGTCTAGCGTTTCCGATTCGCTGATTCGATTTTCGTGGATCGCTTCCCGCCTCAGTTTTAGCGTTGTTTGTAGTTTTCGTAGCGCTCTGTGACGCTGTCCGGAGACTTCAGAGTCTGTGACGGCGTATTTTCGAGTCTGAGGCTACCCTTCGGATTCCGTCACCAAGCTTTTAGGATTTTGAGGACAAATCTGAAATTTAATCTCGGAGTCATTACCCTCATTCCAGTCAAAGCCAAGGCAAGTACAGTTTATAGTAGTTTACAATTATTTAGTAATAGTTTTATTACAAATTTAAACCACGAGGCAACACGGAACTCTCTCTGAGAGCATGGACTGTTTAACTGTTGGGTACTGGGGGAATAGTGTAATGAGTATGACCACATCCAAAATAGTATAATGACTGTGTTAGCTTACCCCTCACACACACGGGGATAAGCTATATCGTATCAATAGGATACAACTGTACAACCCAATCCGGTCATATTCATTGCCTATTCACATCACACTGTTTTAACTGTTGGAAAACCATTTACTGCAAATTGTTTAGAAATGCATAATTCTATTATTATTTCAATTGTTTAAATATCATGAATTGTGCTTTGCTCCCTCCTGACTGGAGACTATATTTTTAGGTCCTATTGATGATGCAGAGCTACTGATTAGTAGCTATTATGATCCTGAGTTGTATCCAGTCGTGCTACCAGATGAGGCTGGACTTGGAGATGACGAGTCTACTTTTTAGTTGTTATTATTTACTATTTTCCAGTTGTTGTTTTTAAGACTATTTTATCAGTTGTAATTTTTGTTGGACAAATTTTATTATCGGAATATTAAAGTTGTGGCAAATAGAATTTGTGTTGTTGATTACCTGCATGAGTGATACAGCTTACTGCCGCCGTCTCAACAACGGTGCAGGCTGGGCATGATCCGATTCGACCCAAGAAATTGGGACCGGGTTGTGACATGTTTTTAGTGGTGGCCCATGCAGGTCTGATCAACAACTTAGAAAAATATCTAGAAATATTTAGAACACTAGAACATTAAATTTGTCACAACATAGGACCGTTATATATTATAAATATTTTTGATTGTTATAGACGGGTAGGCTACCTTGCTTATGTTTATATCCTAAACCTTCCAGAGAATGGCCACAGACAAGACCAACCCTGCTGGCGATGGGGTATCTTCACCCTATCATACCCCACCTCCCCAATCAAGTCCGGAGCCTACACCTCTATCACAGAAGAACCCGGACCTCCCCATCCTATCATAGCAGAATTTATGGATGTCTTCCCTGATAGTCTACCCGGGTTACCCCCAGACCGAGACATAGAGTTCACAATTGACCTAGTCCCCGGCTCTTTTCCTATTTCTAAGGGATGCTACAGAGTCAACCCGAAGGAGGCCAAGGAGATGAAGGATCAGATCAATGAACTGAAGGCTTTGGGATTTATCCGAGACGGAGCTTCATCCTGGGGAGCACCTGTCTTGTTTGTTCCCAAGAAGGACGGAACTGTGATGATGTGCATCGACTACCGGGCGCTGAACAATATCACCATCAAGAACAAGTACCCTCTGCCTCGGATCGATGACCTGTTTGACCAACTCAGTGGAGCCAAGGTGTTCTCGAAGATTGACCTCAGATTCGGCTACCATCAGATCAAGGTCAGAAAAAAGGACATTCCCAAGACGGCATTCAACACCAAGTATGGGCAGTTTGAATTCTTGGTCATGCCGTTTGGAGTGACGAATGCTCATGTTGTGTTCATGAACCTTATGAACAAGGTTTTCCATGAATACCTAGATCAGTTTGTCGTTGTCTTCATCGATGACATTTTGATCTACTCGAAGACTGAGGAGGAGCATGAAGAGCACCTCAGGAAAGTTCTGGGAACTTTGAGGAAAGAGAAGTTATATGGTAAGCTATCCAAGTGTAAATTCTTTCTAGATAAGGTGAATTTTCTTGGCCATGTTGTCACATGAGAAGGAATTTCGGTGGACCCTAAGAAGATAGCTGCTGTTGAGAAGTGGTCTACCCAAGCTCAGTTGCTGAAATCAGAAGTTTCTTGGACTTGCCTGGCTACTACCGGAAGTTTGTGAAGGATTTTGCCAAGATTGCTGAACCAATGACGAAGCTCACTCGGAAGAATGAAGAGTTCATCTGGACGAAAGCTTGCCAGGCATCGTTTGAGGAACTGAAGAAGAGACTTACAACAGCACCGATACTTGCGCTACCCGCAGGTACCGGCGGTTTCTTAATCGACAACGATACCTCTGGAAAAGGACTGGGTTGCGTTCTTCAACAATATGGGAAAGTGATTGCTTACGCATCTAGGCAATTACGGACTCATGAGAAGAATTATCCCACATATGACCTGGAGCTTGCTGTAGTCATCTTTGCATTGAAGCTATGGAAGCATTATCTATATGGAGAGAGAGTAGAAATATATACAGACCACACAAGTCTGAAATATGTTTTCACTCAGAAGGAACTGAACATGAGACAAAGAAGATGGCTGGAGCTGATGAAGGATTTTGACATCGACCTGCAGTACCATCCGGGTAAGGCTAATATGGTTGCAGATGCACTTAGTCGATATCCAATGGCGATGTTCTTGACCAAGGAACGGCACTTGTTGGAGGACATGGAGAAGCTTGGTCTGGAGATTGTACTACCAGAAGAGAAGATGAAGGAACTGGGGCTAGAAGCTATTGTACCTGGAGCTGACTCAACCATGATGCAGTTGCAGTTGCGTTCAAGTCTAATGGACAAAGTCAAGGAGACACAATTCCAAGACGAGACGCTTTGCAAACTCAGAGATAAAGTGTTGGCAGGAACACTTAAAGGATTCTCTATCACCAGTGACGGAGCATTGAAGAATGGTACGAGGCTGTGTGTACCATCTGGCGAACTGAGGAATGAGCTGATACAAGAAACGCATCAGTCGTAGTATTCCATACATCCTGGAGCTAATAAGATGTATCGGGATATGCGTACCATCGTTTGGTGGTATGGAATGAAGAAAGATGTATCCAGATTTGTGGCTAGATGCTTGATTTGCCAACAAGTGAAGGCTAGCAGACAGAGACTCGCAGGACTTCTACAGCCGCTGGATATTCCGGAGTGGAAGTGGGAACATATAACAATGGACTTTGTGTCAGGATTGCCTCGATCCCAAGGAGGAAAGGACGCCATTTAGGTTATTGTGGACCGACTGACTAAGTCAGCTCACTTTATCCCCTTCAAGGTTGGTTTATCCACTGAGAAGTTGGCGGCACTGTACATGCGGTACATCTACCGGATTCATGGAGTACCGGTAAGTATTGTATCTGACCGAGATACTAGATTTATCTCACATTTTTGGAAGAGTTTGCATGACAGCTTGGGAACAAAACTGAAGTTCAGCACAGCCTATCATCCCCAAACTGACGGACAATCTGAGAGGACCATCCAGACGCTAGAGGACATGCTGAGATCTTGCATCTTAGAATTTGGAGGGTCTTGGGAAGACCACTTGCATTTAGTGGAATTCTCTTACAACAACAGTTACCAAGCTAGCATTAGTATGACCCCATTTGAAGCTCTTTATGGACGTCGTTGCCGCACTCCACTTGCATGGGACGACGTAGGAGAAAGAGTACTGCTTGGACCAGAAATGGTGACTGACACAGCAGAGAAAGTGAAGGTGATTAGAGACAAACTCAGGATTGCCCAAGACAGGCAGAAGCATTGGGCAGACAGCAGCCGTCGACCACTGGAGTTTGAAGAAGGAGATAGTGTCTTTGTGAAGATTTCTCCTACCAGAGGAACTATCCGATTTGGCAGAGCTGGGAAGCTGAGTCCCAGATATATCGGACCATTTGAAGTTTTAAGCCGAATTGGTGAAGTAGCGTATCGGTTAGCTCTACCAGCTAATCTTGAGGGCGTACACAACGTCTTCCACGTTTCACAGCTCAGACGCTACATCCCAGATCCGAGTTATATCTTGGACCATTCCGAGCTGGAGATTGGACCGAGCCTCACAGTACCAGAGAAGCCTGTGGCGATTTTGGACAGAGGCGAGAAGAGGACCAGGACTTCGGTGACTCCCATAGTTAGAGTTATGTGGAGGCACGATTCCCCAGGTGAGTCTACCTGGGAGCGAGAAGATGAGATGCGGGAGCAATACCCGTACTTGTTTGAGACCTGAGGTAATTCCTAACCCTATCCTTTAAATTTCGAGGACGAAATTTTCTAAGGGGGGAATGTTGTGAAACCCGTAACTTTTAATTAATTATTTGAATAACTTAAATTAGTTAATTATTAATTCTGTAAATTTTAGTCAAAACCGTATTTTTCTAATTAATATTGTGTTCTATTATTTTTCAAAAAATATAATTTTTGGACTTTTGATTGTCTGGCCAGACCCGAACCCGTTCCCATTCTCGAAACCCGACTCGGAATCAATTCCGAAAACCGAGATCGATTTCGTGTATAAATCATAAATTAATATTCTGGAATTTTAAGTTTGGACCAGACCATCCTGAATTTGTCCCGGACCTGTTTTCGAACCCAAGTTCGAATCCAGGCAATTTTTGGTTCTCGAAATCTGAAATATTAATTGATATAATATTTATTAAGTTTTTCATAAAGAAAAGAGAATTTAATATTGGTATACTATTAAACAAGTTCCTTTAACTAATAATTTTTCTCTCACTTACTTATAATCTTCACCAGCAGTAAAGGTTAAGAAACCTTTATTACTTTTGAGCGGCTGACCCATCGTCTCCGTTCCCGAACGGCCAAGCCGTCGACCCATCGGCTCCCCATAACTCCGGCGAACCCTTCCTCTCCCGTAACCCCCGCTCATCTCCTATATAAGCCCTTAACTCTAGGTCCACATGCAAGAAGAAAATAATTAACTAAAAATAAAAGTGCAGTAATATATAATAACTGAATATTAAAATATAACTAAATGTAAGCAGTAAAGATGGTAAGGTATCTTGTCTGGTGTGTCGCCTGGTATGTTGTAACGTTCTGACATGTTCCGAGTTATCCGATGGCCATGGTCGATGTGAAGGGATCCGAATTTGTAAGGAAATAGACACGCACAATTAAATCGCGATCAAAGGGGAGAATAAAGGAGGAATTGTGGAGATATATATATATATAAAATTTTAGAAATTGTTTATCTTACTTGGAAATAGTTTTATTTGTAAATATATGAAACTTTTTATTTTATTAGTCAAAATATCTTTACGTAAATACTTAAAAATAATGTATATGTAAAAACTTGAAATTTTACCTCTTTTTTTAAGAACTATATAATACTATACATATATATATGACTCTTCAAAAATAATAATAGTGTTAACAATAACACTAATAATATTAAAACCAAATACTAATAGTAATATCAAAAAATGATAATAATAATTATTATTATATACCTTGTGAATCCTATATATAACTAGTTTTCTAAAAACTTAATTAATACAACAATATAATAAAAAGTAAACAATAAAATTTATATTATAATAAAAATAACACGGATAATGATAATAATAATAATAATAATAATAGTAATAATGAAAAAAAACAAAAACCTCATAATTCATCTCTTTTAAAACACACAGTGAGAGAGGGGGAAAGAACAGAGAAGAGAAGAGAGAATGAGAGGAAATCGAGGGAGAGATGGGAGATCGAGGAGAGGAGGCTGAGGAGGAGGTCGGAAAAAAAGAGAAGGAGATAGGGGTAGCGGCAGAGCTCGGAGAAGAAAGAGCTCGCCGGCACGCGGTGGGAGGCGTGGTGGCTGCGCCGAGCACGACGACGGTGCTCGGGTCGGCGGCGAGGTGAGTCGGTTAGGTTTAGATTTCTTTGATTTGGGATTTTTCTTGGTGGTGGTGCCGGTGGCGGTTGGTGGCGGGGGTCGGTATGGTGGCGGTGTCGATAATGGTGACAGTGGTGGTTGCGGTGGTGGTGTTGGTGGTGCTGGACGGGTCTTGGGTGTTTGGTCGTCGGAAGGTGAGGGTGGGTTTCGACGGAGAGAGGTCCTACGAGGGTGGTCGATTTGTGGATGGAGGGGAGATGGTACTGTCGTGAGGCTGCGGTTGGCCGAAGGAGTACGACAGTAGGGAACGATGATGGTGGTTGGCTGGTGTTTGTGTAGTGGTCATGGCGGAGTCGGGGTCGGAGAGAAGTGGTGGAAGTATGGGGCTTGGAGGGATGTCGTCGTGTCCGAGAGGTCGGATACGGCGGAGAACATATTTGTAATTGGAATTATAGTGGAAGAAAAGACGGCACAGACACGATGCACGACACTCTGGTGGAGAATTTGGATTTGTTGGAAATTGTAGAAAAGGCAAAAAGGGGCTCTCCTTATATGGGAGGTGGTAGCTCCAATTGGATATAGATTAGAATAGTATAAATTCCCCAATAGATAATTTTGACTTTTTATTTAAATTACTTTAAATCAATTCAACAATATCCTAAAATATAAACTAGAAAATCTCAACATTTAATTCATATCCAATAAAATCAATATTGTTTTAATTCATAATAACTTATTTAGAATTATCTTTTTAAACCAAATAAATTTCAAACCAAAATAATATAGATAAATTCTATCTTTAAATTTAAAATTATTTAAATAAGCCGATAAATCATTTTTACCGCAATTAATTTTATATTAAATCAAACAATATTTAAAAATATCTTTTTCGAAATAGTAAAAGAATAATAATATTTTATTTCAAAAATGCAATTATACATGCATTAATTTTATGCAAATATTTTCCTAATCATAGTTTTCTAAATGGCTACTATATTTGATCAATAAATAAATTAGTCTCTTAAAGCAAATAAAATGTTTATCGTATATCATTTTCGAAAACTATTACTATCTTTTATATGAAGACAATTTATAATAAAATGTTTTTATAAAAATACATACCTCGCATGTATTCGCACTCGACGAGAAAATACGAATCGCAAACTCGTACGTGGCGTACAAATACGAAGTACAAATTAAATACCATTAAATACCAAAATAAAAAAATCATAGTAAAAATTTAGGGGATTTACAACCAGTCAGGATGTTGCTAGCTATAAGCTTCTTAACTTCAGTCTCAATAGCTTTTATAATATCTGCGCGAAAACGTCGTTGTTGTTGCTTTACTGTCTTAGCATTTGGAAGAATATTGAGGTGATGCATTGTGATCCAGGTGTCGAGGCCAAGCATGTCTTCATAACTCCATGAAAATACATTAATGTATTGTTTTATAAGCTGTATAAGATATTGCTTATCTTTTTCAGCTAGACTTTTGCTAATGAAGATTGGTTTAGGAGAATCTGAATCATTTAAGTTGACTTGTATGACTTCGTCTTCAGTAGGTGGTTCTTATTGTTCAAACCGCATCTGCAACTATGACTCCAATTGTTGTGCCCATGGTCAACCTCAAAAGGCTTTACAGATTGGTCGTCATTGTCGATCTGGTCCACTGACATCATATTGATTGAAAGTGCATGCTTGAAGACTACTCTTATGCTAGTATTCGAATCCCAGGTTGAAGAATCAGAGGAGTAAGTGTATGTCTCGCTTTCCTCATCCGAAAACTCAGGAGTAGTTACATATCCCAACCCACATCGGTTGCGATGATAATAATTCTCAAAATTTCTTCTCAGAGCGATAAGTTATACTGGTAAGTGCCGACCATTACCGAAGTTAAGGCCTTTATTACTGTTCAAGTCATAGCCCATTCTTTGAATGAAATTTTGGGCTTGGGGAGTGTAGAGGTAAAGCTGCATTTTACCACTGTTAGGTTCAAAATCTTCTATTAGTGACTCCTAGGGAACTTCAGCACGACCAAATATTATCGATGAATTGCCTATCCGTCTTGTTGGAACCTCAAAGTAGGAATCCTTGTAGGAAAGACAAGGAGTACCATTTCGAAATAAGGTTGATACAGCCATGGATAGCTTCGTATTCTTAACTAATGAACATAAAGTGTTTATAGATATTTGATCAAACTTATAAACACAAGAACAATCAAAAGCGAAATCTCTTCCATTAGGTATGTACAATATTTCTTCCTCTGGGATAACATCCTTAGGAAGATTGATACAAGGAGGTTTATTTACAACTTCTGTTCTGGCTACCACAGCAGCGCGAGTCAGGTCTATCACCAATGGTGGTTCATACTGGACGTGACATTTTGTATGATGATGGTCGATCACCAATAGTTCTTCTTTCTTGGTTGTCCTCAGATCAATTACCAAAGACAGATCAAATTTTGCCTTAGTAGTAGTTTATGATCGAAATGTAAAGCAATATACTCTAGAGGGAGGGTGAATAGAATAGGCAGCAGAATATTAGCTATTAAAAAATGTTAGTAGCAAGATCACAAAAATATATCGCAGATATGAAAATATAAAAGTAAAGCGCAGAGAGCAAACGCAAACACGGTGATGTATACTAGTCTCCCTCTTGTGAGGACTAATCCATTCGAGAGAACTCTAGCTCCCGGTTGAAATCTACTATAGAAAATCGCAAGTTTTCATACGAAGTTCTTGCAACTTCTATAAACGCGAGCTTTGATCCGAAGCACTCGACCAACTTCAATTGTGAAGTGTCATACTTCTTGCCAAGCCTCTTGATTACAATCACTCTGAACTTCTAGACCGTACCGTAATGGCAAATAGACTAGAGGATTGTAACTGGCTTAGGATTTAAAAATAAAAGCTTAGAAGGCTTTGGAAGAACGTAGTAAGCTTAAAGAGAGGAGATGATAAAGTGAATTAGTGTGTTGAAATGGAAGAAATTTTTCTTTATTTATAGGATTTCCCAAGGAGGAATTCAGACAGAATTCAGAAAAAATTCGGATAGAATTCTATGAGAGGATCTAGGTATATAGCCATTGCATCTGTAACTGCGGGAAGACTGCGTTTAAAAAAGCAAAGTTCTACCAACCGAACTCGGCCGAATTCGGGACAAATTTGCCCAGAGTTTTGCTGGTTCAGAATAGGTGAATTTTTAGGTTTTGAAACTCAGGTTTTGGGCTTTCGAATGTTCAAGCAGTTAGGAAGTAGTTTGGGCTTTTGGTGTTGGACTAGTTTTCAAAACAAATGGGTATTTTTGAAAACGGTTATGGGTAGCCTATTTGGCAGTACGACTCTATTTACATTGTATTCCTAGACTCAATAAAATATAAAAAATATATTGATAATTAATAATTGAAAAATACATACGCAATGACAAATACGGCTGCAAGCCTTGAACGGTAGCAATAGCAGTTCTACCAGTTCATCCAAGTAGCCCTTATATCGAGACAGGGTTAGATTAATTATTAAAATTCGGTTCTACCATGACCAGTGGGCCAATAATCTCCCCCATTTTGATAATTGACAAACCTTGACTGATATAACATCTTGATCTTGATTTGACAAAAAAATATCAAAACATTTGGTACTGTCTTCTCTTGGTACAAAATATCCTGAAAAGATGTTAGATCCTTTTCTCCCCCATGGTCACTTAACAAAATAATTGCAAAAAGAGAAGCTCTCACGTAATTCATGGATAAGTAACAAACGTTAAAGAAATACAGAAATAATATAAAGATAATAAACAAATTTCACAAGCAGTTAATAAATGAAGCAGTAGCTAAAAATGAATGCTAAGCATAAGTGCATACCAAAAAGAGACGATAAATACTGAAATAAAAATGCATAATAATAAAAAGAGTTTGAAAAACATCAACTCAGTATCTCAAACATAGAAGTGCATAAAAGAAATAATAATACTATCTTGGAATGTAGGAATATTTCCAAGAATACATAGTCATAGACAGAGTCTAAATAAGATAACATCTAGACAAGTAGAATAATGTCTAGATCAAGTCCTCGCCATCGCGATCAGCAGCAACACCATGTCCAGAAGGACCAGCTCCATAAATGCCAGCTCCATAAGATGGGTGTGGAGTAGCACCAGAACCACGGTACCAATCTTATGCGTTACCGGGCTCGAAGAAATGATGAACCGCCTCATCCTTTTAGCGATAGACAAAAACAGTAGGATCTCGTGGAAGAGAACTGGCATACTGACCAGTCTGGACAAAACACAGATCCGTAAAAGAGTTTGCAAGTGCCTGAAATCGACTGGCATAGCGGAACTCACGTTACATCAATGTGTCAGTAATAAACGCTCATGAAGAGTTATGCTCATCCAGTTGAGCACGCCACATATCAAACAAATGTTGATGAAGACCCTCAAATGACATAGGGTAAGTCTGAGATGGAGGAGGTGGTGCAGTAGGAGGAGCATGAGGGACAGATGCACTACGACGAGAGAGCTAAAGATGCTTAGGCTCAGAGTCACGAGCACAAGAGGACAAGCCAATCTCAAAGTGCTGAAAAATGATAGGAAGGATCATCGCATAGAGGAGATTCCTTTTCACCTTGCGACACCTAGCCATCATCTGGATAATCATCTTAGGGACAGAAAATGGAATCCCATGACGAATGTGATAGAGAGCAGACATTTCGAGACTAGTTACATCGTTTTTTGAAGTAGATTTTGGTAGTATAGTGGAATAAACAATATGATGCACTCATAAAAGAACAAGTTCAAGTGTTTGGCTTTAAACTTGTCCGGACAGACGGGTTCAGGAGCACAAAGTTGAGTCTTGAAATTGTTTAAAGTCGTGTCGTTTCAAAATTCAAAATCAGTGATATCGACAAGCGGCTCACCTACATTTGGAATTTGTAGGGTTTTCATTAAATCGTTATCATTGAATTGAATATCTATGCCTGTGACACGGCTCTTAACAAGATAATCATTATCAGCTAAAGTAAAATTATAATAAAATAGCTGAATTACATTTGTGACGATGGAAAATGTATGTGTAACAAGGTTGTACAATTCTAAAGTTTCAAAGTAGGTTTGTGAGACGGAAAAATTGTCCACTTTATTGGTGCGTCGGGGCAAATGTTACGAATTGAAAAATCTGCATACCATAACAATGATTGTTCAAGAGTTTCGAAGAAAAACTCATTGAACTCCCTATCGTCCGTTTGGACGGGCGAAAAGAGAGATCCTCGGATAGGATCCGAAGATGAGGCTTCTTCACTAGCTGTCTTCTTTCTCTTGAAGGGATTATGGATTCTAGGCTTAATTTCTAATGGAAAATATAAATTTTCTATAAAAATTTGAAATTGAGAAATGGAGAGATAGAAGAGATTATACCTTCTCAAAAATCAAATATGTGGAAGAGGAGGAGATTCCACGCTCGAATCCAAAATTTGGAAGCAAAATTCCAAGAGAGTAGAGAGAAATCAAAGATTGAAGAACTAGGGTTTCGGTGCTTTTTGCGCAGCAGCTGGTTCTGTTTGGAGGAGGAGGAAGATGAAAAAAAAAGTGGGCATAGTTCTTTCTGTTTTAAAATACCCGACGTTAGCCAAATTCGTGCCGAGTTCATCTAGAGTTCTGCTGAGGTATTTGTAGGAACCCTAGAGGGGGGGTGAATAGGGTTAAGCTAACTGGTCAAGCACTTAGCACAAGCTAATGGACAATTTAAAAATATAAGTGCAAGAGAAGAAGCAACAACAATACCGACACAAGATATATCCTGGTATCCTCCCAAGGGGCACTCCAGTCCCGGAACTCTCTCCAAATTTAATCCACTATTTGAGTAAATAGTTACACACGAGTTTGGATCCGAAGAACTCGCCAACTTCTTAGACGAGAGCTTTAGTCTGAAGGCCTATCCAACTTCAACCGAGAGTTTGGATACGAAGACTCTCCAACTTCAACCTCTCACAATAGGTTTTGATCTCCTTATACAACAAGATGAAGATATTACTTTTCAACTCAAAAACTCTAACACAATTTGTGGATGGCAAATAAAAGCTTTGTAGAGCTATTTGTGGATAGGCTTTGGTGGTTTAGAAATTTTTAGGCTCAAAGCATCAACCTTGAATGAAGGGGTTCAAGGCTATTTATAACCAAAGCATTGAAAAGAGCTCAAAGGCAACTTTTCAGTCAATAATCGGTATGCCGTCGGTATACTGTCGGTATACCATCGGTATGCCGATCTGGAATGCAACGGCTAAAAATATAGTCGTTGGGATCATTAAATGCTCGAAATTCGACCGTTGGAATTTCAACATTACTGAATCGGTATACCGTCGGTATATATCGGTATTCCGTCGGTATGCCGATTTTGTAGACAGAAACTTTCTGTGAACAAAATCGGTATACCGTCAGTATAGACCGGTATACCGTCGGTATGTCGATTTTCATCCGAAAATGATCCTGGGCTAATTTCTACTCAAGCTTTCAATTTTGCCATCCATTTCTTGTGTTTACAATTATTCCTAAGACTCATTACAAACTCCAGAAATACTGTAGCAGGTGCAGGCTTCTTCAGAGTCTTGAAATGGTGATGGCATGGCATAGCTTCTTTCCTTGATAGATGTTGGCTTTTTCCTTTGGCGGCAGCGGAACCCCCGAGTGCGTGGCTCCAGAGATTTCGTCGGGTGGTTCAGAGAAATATTATGGGATCCGTCGTCTTTGGCCCACCATGATTTCTTCATTTCATATGTCCACATTGATCTTGCTTATTACTTTTCTGCATGTACATGTTAGACGAACAAAGCAATATACATAATAGCAAGTATGATAAGTTTAATGCACATTAGGACAATAATGAGTTTAAGTATAAGTGCGAAGGTGATAGCATAAATATTAGTGATATCATAATGATTAAACTTAATTGAGTGACCACAATCAAAAACATAGTTTTGATTTTGGCAACCCGATTAAATGTTAGATAGATAAGCTCATATCACTAATATGTAAACCAATAGGCACATATCACCAAAGGTATAAGTATAAGTAGAAATACTATAGCGATAGTATGAAGATTAGTGATAATGAAATGCTAAACTTAACATATTAACCATATTCAAAAATATGATACAATCATTGGGCCAACAATCTTCCCCTTTTTGATTATGGCAAATCGGTTAAGTTTAGTATGGACACAATAGATGCATGTATCACTAATATACAAAAGACGTAAGCAATATCACTAAAAGCATACTACTTTGATTACTTATAAATACATACTTAAACTTACTTCTCTCCTTTTGACATGATCAACAATAGGCTCCCCCGTACTAAGAGATAAAATAAAATCAATCTCAAACATAGAATCAGAGCATGGGGAACTCATAGACAATCATGATCAAGATATACTAATGAAAAACAATGGGAGAAGGGTGTAATGACAAGTTTATAAAGCTACATTGCCAATGTAGAACATCAAATTTTTAAAAGAAGCATGTCAAAACACAATATAGTTGGTAAAACAAATAAAATTGAAAAACAATCAAAAAATAGTTTTACCAACTTGAAATCCAAGAAAGAAACTCCAAAACATAATATTATATGAATTAAAACTCTAGTTTCGAAAGGAAGCGATATACCAATTGAAATAAAAGATTTCAATCAAGGATTTCAGTCAAAAGCCCATGAGGATTAGATAATTGCAAAGTAATTGATATTAAAAAAAATGCCAATTGAGATAGTTGGAAGATATAAACTTAATACCAATTGAAATATAAACTTGAAACATTGATCAAAAAGCCATTTGAAAGTCAAAATTGTCCACAAATAAATAGTGAAACAATTAATGAATGATCAGTGAAATAGGGCAATTGATATAAAATAATCTCTTTATTTGCAAAATCTATTTGCTCACCCAAGTTAATGCATTTGAACTCAATTACCTTATCATGCTATATGAATATCCTTTAGATAAACATGAAGGTAAAGAAGAAAAATACTTGAGAAAGAGATATTCAGTCGACTTGAATGCTCCCCCTCAAAGTATTACCAATATAGATAAACATGAATTTTAGGTAAGTCCTCAATAAGAAAAGTCAAATCAATTAAGCATATAAGGAAAGCTAAAACAACGAAAGCACAATAGTCATCAAGATAAGATATGAAAGTTAATATTAACAAGATGACTTATTTAACCCATATAAAAGAGAGATACTATGATGAAGACAATTGCATACACTCTCATAAATCCTTCACAAATAAAAATATCATGACCTCAATCAATAGGATATGAAAATAGAAGAAAATATGGGTCCATGTTGAACTAGGTATACGACATATTACAGGGTATAAATAAATTGAATCAATTAATTTGCTCTCCCTCAAAATATGCGTCTAGTTCCAAAGCACTTATAGCATAAAATATATAACTAAAGAATTTGGGGGGTAAATCAACTATGGATTTCTCCCCTTTGCTCAATGCATATAAGGCTACAATATCGTCAAAAGACGAATAATATCATCTTCAGTCAAGAAGAGATATCCAATTAATAGCCGCTAAAGATGAAAAATTAGAATAATATTCCAATTAAGCACGTATAATCAAAAGATGGCATACATTAATCTATATAGAAGAATCTCATATTTAAATATGATAGATCAATGTATGTTATCCTTTGAGAAAATATCATCATAAAAAAAGGAATAAAGTCAATTAAGAACAATCTTGATGATAGACAAATATAGCTCAAAAATAAAATAAAAATAAAACTCAATTATCATGTCCATGATTATCTAATTAAGAAAGAATTAACCAATTTATTGCTTTGCATGGACTATGTATGTTTTATCACACATGTACCCATCAACCGGATAATATCCAAACTTTGCTACTTCTAAATGAAAGACCAATAAAGTTCAAATAGCAAAGACACTGTGTGATAATCCATTAGTCAAAGTTGAGTAGTAAATAACTTGACATTTACAAAATTGGATAGTTTAGGACTACTCAATCATTAGGATTATTCATAAAAAAAACAAATGAATCAATATGATCCAATGAATCTCATTAAGAGAAAAATCACAAATAAAAAAAAATCTCACAAATCAATAGAAAATATGGAAAAGAGTCAATCTCATTTAAATAATTACAAATTGAATCAAAAATAGATGTAAATGATAATACGATAAAATTATGACTCAAAATGAGAGAAATTTAAGAGATACTAATGACTAGTATGGAAGGAATTTAAAGTCAGGAATCACAAACCTCTTTTGAAAACCAAGATCCAATCAAATGTTTGTCAAACTAGTTTTAGAGAATAAGACATATGTATCTAAAATAGAATACAAATCACATCAAGACAATTCACACAACTTGTTTTTGGAAACTAGCATATCATATATAGATTGAAATGAAAAACAATAGCTAGAAGAGTGAAAGTGAACATAGATTATGTAGCTCAACAATATATCATAAATAAGCCAGCTACATAACTAATTTAAGATAATGAGTTAAGTCATTAACAAGATAAAAGTGCTCATTAAATCTTAAGTCACAAACACTAAAGATACTTGCTTAAGCATAGAGTTCACAATTAAGGGCATACATTTCACTACAAAAATTTTTCAGATTAGCGACGTTCCAAAACGTCGCTAAACTCGGCCAAAAACGTCGCTAAACTAAATTAGCGATGTTTTTAGCGACGTTTAATAAACGACGAAAAAAGCGTGTCGCTAATCGAGAAAACATCGCAAAACGTCGCTAGGGCGACGTTAGTTAGCGACATTTCTAACTTCGCTAATTTGCGACATTATTTGCGACGTTTTCAAGTGGTCGCGATTAGCGACACATTAGCGACGTTCTTGCAACGATGTGGTGGCATCAGATTGTTTGCCATGTCAACAATTTAGTGACGTTTTTAGCGACCTTTATATTTGTCACTAACCGTTAGCGACGAATATAAACGTCGCTAAAAACGTCGCTAAATTGAAAAAAATTAAAAAAAAAGAATCTAGAATGCAAATGTACAATCCAAAATACAGAATCTAATCCCTGGGTTTGCCGACCCCTTCGGTGGAACACTCAACACCGGCCCGCACAATACAATCCAGAATAGACCAAAAATAATTGGTCGTCTCCTCAAGCCTCTCGGAACATCAAATATGCATCACACATCACACAAACAAATATACATCACAATATGCATCACACGGCAAGCTATACCAATATACTTCACACACAAGAAAATAAATATCCATCATAATATCCAAAAGGAGATATATCCATCAAAATAAATATCCATCACAATATCCAGATGAGATATATCCATCAAAACAAATCCAGTCAATATTGTATCTACTATCGTCTATGCTGGGGCAGATAGAACTCCCTCAGCCAGCGCGCATAAGTAGGATCCGCGACAGCCAGATCAATATCCAGAGGAGATGGATGACTGGAACTCCCGGTAGAACTGCCCTATGGTGCCACCTCCTCCTTCACAGCTCCCTCGGCTTTAGGAATTACTTCTGGAGCTGCTCTCTCCGTCGAACTGCCCTCTGGAGCTGGAGCCACCTCCTCTTTTACAGCCATACGTGCCTCCCTCAAGCGAGATCCTCAGGTCTTAGGTGCCATTGTGAGAACGGGTGCCATCTCGTTTGAGTACATTTTTGAAAGCAGATATAATACAAAAAATTTGATTTTTTGCCAAGTGTGAGAACGGATGGCTCAGAACACAACCCAAAATTTATTCTAGCATACATTAGTGTGAATCATCTATGTTCTGTACATATGGTGTAGTATATGTTCTTATCGTATCTAGTATCTAAATAATGTAACAGAATCAAGATGAACTCACATAATATAATACTAAGACATCATCTACTACTATATAAGATATAGTGATAGGTTGTCATATCATCATTGCCAAGGGATGAGGATCGAAGGACAGTCAACTTTATCTACGGCTACATAACTTCTGCCTCACTAGTCGAATGGCTGTAGGGACTATGTCCTGATCACCATATCGTACTGTAGATTAATACAAATGGAGCTGGAGCTGGAGCTGGAGGCAAAATACAGAATCCAAAATACAAAATACAGAATCCAATTCCTGGGTTCGTCGAAAATACAAAAACAAAGATTGACACACAGTACTAATTCATATATGTTTTAAGTGTGAGAATGGATGGCTCAGAACACAACCCAAAATTTATTCTAGCATACATTAGTGTGAATCATCTATGTTCTGTACATATGGTGTAGTATATGTTCTTATCGAATCTAGTATCTAGTATCTGAAAAGTGTAACAGAATCAAGATGAACTCACATAATGTAATACTAAAACATCATCTACTACTATATAAGATATAGTGATAGGTTGTCGTATCATCATTACCGAGGGATGAGGGTCGGAGGACAGTCAACTTCATCTATGGCTACATAGTTACATGAGCTAGTTGTCGCGAAACATCGCTATGACGTAGCTAATAACGACTAATTTAGCGACGTTAGTATGAACGTCGCTAAATTCTAATTATATTCCCCCACCAATTCATTTCCCCCCATTTTACTCTCTCACTCTCTCTCCTCCCCCCCTCCGGCGCTCTCACTCTCTCTGGCGCTCTCACAATATTAATTCATATCTGTTTTAAGTGTGAGAACGGATGGCTCAGAACACAACCCAAAATTCATTCTAGCATACATTAGTGTGGATCATTATGTTCTGTACATATGGTGTAGTATATGTTCTTATCGAATCTAGTATCTGAAGGATATAACAGAATCAAGATGAACCCACATAATGTAATACTAAGACATCATCTACTATAATAATAGAATCAAGATAGGTTGTCGTATCATCATTGCCAAGGGAGGGAGGTTAATTGAAGGAAGTTACTGCAGAAAGTGAAGACCGACATGAACTGACGCACGAAAATGAGGAGCTCTAAGCTGGAACAAGAAAAGTTATGCTTTGGAAAAAGAACTCTTGTAAACTCTTTGTTCACAAAGCAAGCTATAATTAAAGAATACAGAACAAGTATCGAGTTCGTAACTCAAGTATAGAGCTTACAAGAGTTATAAACTCGATACTTGTCCTGTATTCATTATATCTTGCTTTGTGAACAAAGAGCTTACAAGAGTAGAACATCCAAAACACAACATTACTTGTTATAGCTTTGATCTCCTCCTTTTCGTGCGTCAGTTTATGTCAGTCTGCACTTTCTACAGTAACAACCACAAGTTTTATGTTCTTCAACGATATATTTCACATGCTTAATTGCCAAGTATGGAGACGAATGGCTCAGAACATAACCCAAAATTCATTCTAGCATACATTAGTGTGAATCATCGATGTTCTGTACATATGGTGTAGTATATATTCTTATCGTATCTAGTATCTGAAGAATGTAACAGAATCAAGATGAACTCACATAATGTAATACTAAGACATCATCTACTACTATATAAGATATAGTGATAGGTTGTCATATCATCATTGTCGAGGGATGAGGGTCGAAGGACAGTCAACTTTATCTACGACTACATAGTTTCTGCCTCGCCAGTCGAATAGCTGCAGGGACTATGTCCTGATCACCATGTCGTAGTCCAATACAATCCAGAGATTGATATAGTACTAATTCATATATGTAGTCCAATACAAATAGTATAATACAAAAACAATCCAATACAAATAGTCCAATACAAGTAAGTACTAATAGCTAATGAGAACCACGCAGCTCACGCAAACGCTCAGTGATACGATCATGCAACCACCTCGAATAAGTGGGATCGACGGCGGCAGGAGAGATGTAGTCCATTGCAAGTGCTGGATGAATAGAACTCCCGGTCTCACTAGCTACCGGTGCCACTTCCTCCTTAACAGTAGGAGGAGCCACCTCAGCATTCACTGTTTCCCTCAAACGACGTGCCGCTCCTCGGGTCATGGGTGCCATCTGGTAAGATCGATATTCACAAATAATATAATTGTAACATAAGCAAGCTAACTAAAAAAACCATCATCTCGTTTGAGTACATTTTCGAAAGCAAATTAAATACAGAAAATTTGAATATTTTGCCAAGTATGAGAACGGATGGCTCAGAACACAACCCAAAATTCATTCTAGCATACATTAGTGTGAATCATCTATGTTCTGTACATATGGTGTAGTATATGTTCTTATCGTATCTAGTATCTGAAGAATGTAACAGAATCAAGATGAACTCACATAATGTAATGCTAAGGCATCATCTACTACTATATAAGATATAGTGATAGGTCGTCATATCATCATTGCCGAGGGATGAGGGTCGGAGAATAGTCAACTTTATCTACGGCTTTATAGTTTCTGTCTCGCCAGTCGAATGGCTGCAGGGACTATGTCCAGATCACCATGTCGTACCATAGTTTCTGCCTCGCCAGTCGAATGGCTGCAGGGACTATATGTCCCGATCACCATGTTACCAATTAACCAACCAACAAAACTACTTGTTACAAACATTGGCACTATCGGTGCGTTAGAATCGGAGTATCACATTTTTCGGTGTCGAAAAACAAATAATTATTACTAAATTATCAGATTTTTTGGCACTATCGGTGCCCCTGACCAAGCCCCCCTCCCCCCTACACCCCTAACCCTAACCCTAACCCTTCCCTCCCTCCTGCTTTCCTCCCCCACCCCCCCCCCCCGCTCCCCTCCTCCCCACCCATACGTACCCACCCGTAACCCGAACCCTAACCCTCACCTCCCTCCCTGCTCCCCTCCCCCAGCCGCCCCTACCCCCCTGCTTCCCTCCCCACCCCCACTGCTCCCCTCCCCCAGCCGCCCCCAGCCCCCGCTCTCCTCCACCGCCACCCACACATACCCACCCTAACCAGAATTCTAACCCTAGTTCCCCTCCTCCAGCCGCACTCGTCCCCCCTGCCCCACCCCCAGCCACCTCCCACTCACCTCCCAACCACCCGCATCCCTCCTGCCCCTCCCCCCGAGCCACCCGCACCCCCCCAACCAACAACAACCAAAACAGCCAGAGAGAGAGAGAGGGGGAGAGTCACGTACCGAAGAGGGAGGAGAGTCACGGAGAGAGTGAGAGTCACCGGAGAGAGTAAAAGCATCGGAGAGAGTGAGAGCGCCGGAGAGGGGAGGAGAGAGAGTGAGAGAGTGAGAGAGTGAGAGTCATTAAGATCAAGAAAGCTAATTAAGAGCTAAAGATAGCAAGAGACACATTTTTCAAAAGCTTTTATAGTGCACCATAGTAAAATATAAAAATATAAACTAGAAAAAGTGCACTAATTAAGGCGATAATTTAACAATCAAGGTAAAGCACAAAACCATGTGATCCTTAAAAGAACTTCCATAAATAGTCATGAACAAGACACTAATAAACATTTTCTCTCAACATCCCAACTTAAAGGTATAAAACAAATAAATATCAAAAGTTAGGAATCATTTATATACGAAACTATATATATCACGAATAGGCATACATGAAAAGATCAAAAATTAATTAAGAACATATATCCATAATGCCAACCAAAAAGTCAAGAAGATATCATCAAAAGAAGACTTTAAGGAAGAAGCTAATTGATTCAAGAAGCACAAATTTGGTCAAAGGAATCAATAGCTAAAATATGAGATAAGCACAAGTTTGAAGGTAAAAAGTATAATTAAATACTCTTCAAGTCAATATAAAACTTTAGCTTAACTCAGATGCCCACATAAAGATATTTATACAAAATATATATCAACATAAGAAATACATGATCTACATGTAAATGGAAATTTAATGAATATAGTCATGTATCCTTAATGAATGTTTGAAAAACTATCACAAATTCAAAACACATATACATAAGCTTTATTAGGCAAAGACATAATTGATTCTCAAGAAGATAATCAAAATAAAATGTGAGAATCAATGATGAATATATTATCCAAGCACAAGGTTAAAATAGAAGTATAAGTGTATATTTGTCAAGTGATAAGAAGCTTGTGCTAACCACATATATTCACAAATATCGATTAAGATAAATGTGACATATCGAATACAAATCGGCAAGAAGTAACTATCTCAAAAATTTTAAAGACAGAGAGTTAAAATCATATTAACTCAAATCAAAACCAAGCTCCTATGGACTAGAGTGATATGGATGCTTTATAAATAAAGATTAAGAATAACGAGCATGCATATATAAATGTGTCACACTAATAGAAAATGAGTGATAAACTATATAGTGTGAACTAATCATTTAAGCCGAGTAACTAGTCATGCTAGATAAAAAAATTAATAAGAAAATTAACTAAGCATGCTAGTATTATATCTCACAATAATTTATATAAAAGGCAACTAAAGGATATCAATATGAGCTAGTAGCAAGACATCAAGTGAAACATGCTAGATTCTACAAATACAAACAATTTAAAGAGAATCGCTTAGCATGTTACCAAAGTGGCTCTAGTGGCCACGTTTGTGTTGGTGCAATTGCTTGGAAGATAGCCTTTAAGCTTTGTAACCACCAACACGCTCCTCGGTGCTATGTCCCGATATAAGAAGCTCCACCTACAACATTAGGCGAAGATTTTGGTATCCAAATAAACTTGGATCCACATTTGTTAGCTTTAGGGACCCATATACTATTTACTCTAGCATTGGTAGAAAACTCCTACGAATAGGACAAGTTAAGCTCATGTGTCCAATACGAGAGCAATAGAAGCACCTAATACTAGTGTGTGCACATGTATCGGAATGAGTATGATTATGAACATGTGACACACTAGAATGATGAATATCTCTAGAGTGAGCATGCATGAATTTGGTCTTAAGAATATCATGTTCTAATAGCAAATCATCATGCAAACATGTAAGAGAATCAAATTTAGCATTTAACGCATAATTCTCTTTTTCAAATAAAGCAATTCTAGAAATAAAATTATCATTTTGTTTCTTTAAAGAGTCAATAGAAGAATCATGCAAATGATTTAGCTCATGTGTTTGCCTCTTAAGATCTTCTATTGATGAGGAAAGAGATTTGATTTTCAAGATTAAAATCTCATTCAAATTCATTAAAGAAACACATGATGAGTTTTGAGAATCAAGTCTAGATAATAAATCATTGTTTTCATTTCTCAATAACTCATTAGCTTCTTCTAAATGAACAACCTTTTCAGAAAATTCTTCATTTGTAAAATAAAGGTTAACAAGAATCTCTAAGGATTGTTTAGCCATAGCTTTCCACTTAGAGCATTTCTTGCATTTAGAAGAAACATGATTGTCCATGTTACTAGAAGTAAAATCCTCTTTATCGGAGGAGGAGGAATACAATGGCATAGAAAAATTAACAAGGATCTACTCTAAGGATGTTAAGCCTAACAATAAAGTCCTCGCTTTGATACCAATTGTAGAAACCCTAGAGGGGGGGTGAATAGGGTTAAGCTAACTGGTCAAGCACTTAGCACAAGCTAATAGGCAATTTAAAAATATAAGTGCAAGAGAAGAAGCAACAACAATACCGATATAAGATATATCTTGGTATCCTCCCAAGGGGCACTCCAGTCCCAGAACTCTCTCCGACTTTAATCCACTATTTGAGTAAATAGTTACACACGAGTTTGGATCCGAAGAACTTGCCAACTTCTTACACAAGAGCTTTAGTCCGAAGGCCTCTCCGACTTCAACCGAGAGTTTGGATACGAAGACTCTCCAAATTCAACCGAAAGTTTGGATACGAAGACTCTCCAACTTCAACCTTTCACAATAGGTTTTGACCTCCTTATACAACAAGATGAAGATCTTACTTTTCAACTCAAAAACTCTAACACAATTTATGGATGGCAAATAAAAGCTTTGTAGAGTTGTTTGTGGATAGGCTTTGGTGGTTTAGAAATTTTTAGTCTCAAAGCATCAACCTTGAATGAAGGGGTTCAAGGCTATTTATAACCAAAGCATTGAAAAGAGCTCAAAGGCAACTTTTCAGTCAATAATCGGTATGCCGTCGGTATACAGTCGGTATACCGTCGTATGCCGATCTGAATGCAACAGCTAGAAATATAGCCGTTGGGATCATTAAATGCTCGAAATCCGACTGTTGGAATTTCAATGTTACTGAATCGGTATACCGTCGGTATAGATCGATATTCCGTCGGTATGTCAATTTTGTAGACAGAAACTTTCTGTGAACAAAATCGGTATAGACCGGTATACCGTCGGTATGCCGATTTTCATCCGAAAATGATCCTGGGCTAATTTCTACCCTAACTTTCGATTTTGTCATCCATTTCTGGTGTTTACAATTATTCCTAAGACCCATTACAGACTCCAGAAATACTGTAGCAGGTGCAGGCTTCTTCAGAGTCTTGAAATGATGATGGCATGGCATGGCTTCTTTTCTTGATAGATGTTGGCTTTTTTCCTTGGCGGCAGCTGTCCAAAGATATCCAGTTTGTGAAAACTGAATACCTTTCGGGGGCTTCGCCCCCGAACCCCCGACGAGGGGGCAACAACGGAACCCCCGAGTGCGTGGCTCCGGAGATGTCGTCGGGTGGTTCAGAGAAATCTTGTGGGATCCGTCGTCTTTGGCCCACAATGATTTCTTCATTTCATATGTCCACATTGATCTTGCTTATTGCTTTTCTGCATGTACATGTTAGACGAACAAAGCAATATACATAGTCGCAAGTATGATAAGTTTAATGCACATTAGGACAATGCTGAGTTTAAGTATAAGTGCGAAGGTGATAGCATAAATGTTAGTGATATTATAATGATTAAACTTAATTGAGTGACCACAATCAAAAACATAGTTTTGATTTTGGCAACCCGATTAAATTTAAGATAGATAAGCTCATATCACTAATATGTAAACCAATAGGCACATATCACCAAAGGTATAAGTATAAGTAGAAATGCTATAGCGATAGTATAAAGATTAGTGATAATGAAATGCTAAACTTAACATATTAACCATATTCAAAAACATGATACAATCATTGGGCCAACAGTATATTGCACAGAAAAAATGTCACTTTTACATTCATCATTCATTTTCAATTATTTAATTCCAAGTTTAGTAATTTTAAATTTCAATTAATATAATTAAAATTATTTTACGAATTAAATTTTGTTACGCAGCAACTGTCTCAGATTAGCTGTAGGGGTACTGTCCCAGCTAACAGAGGTTCACATGGAAACGTATAAATTCCGTTTCGCTTTAGCCGTAGCCGTGGTAACAGATAGACCGTTTGTAGGCTTGTCTCAAAAACAGTTTTTGCATATTGAAAAATAATTCATAAGATAAAATTAATTAATATTATTGAGATCTAAAATTCCTAATTCTCGACGTAAATATTGAATCGATCTTCCGTTAAAGGTTTTGTAATGATGTCAGCCAATTGATTCTCTGTCTATGTATTCTAGATTTATGTCTCCATTTGTTTGATAATCTCTAAGAAAATGATTTCCATTGCAATATTTTTAAAAAAAAAATAATAGCATTTAAAACCAAATCCAAGGTTGGGTTTGAATTTTTTTTTTGATAAGCTCATACATTTCTGAGCAGCTTTTAAAAACAAAACAAAGAAAGAAAAAAAAAACTTTCAAAAATTGCTTGTGCTTCTGCTTCGGCCTAAAATAGGTCCAAGATGCAAAATGACCACGAGTGTTGTGGCTCAAGCAGGGAGTGATGTTGCTGAGAAAACACCACATCATTCTTTAATTTGGGTATTGTGGAGCAGATGCTTCTCCCCACCAAATATCCATACCATCTTGACCTTAACCTCTCCAGGTGAGGTACACACAACCCTCTATCACTTTCTCTCTGTGTATATATATTTTTCATCTTTTACTCCATTGTTCATCTATACGAATTTTAGGGTGCACAGTACATCTAAAATTACTAGCAATTTGTTCTAATTGAGGGCTTTAACTTCCATGTTAATTTCCAGATTGGTTAGTGGAAATTGTTCATGGTCTTGTCGATCTCGATAACCCGAATTAGCCACTGCAACATCTTCAACTTTAGTTCATAAGGAAAAACATCAACTTTAGCAGAGCCCCTTTCTAGTTTCGTTTTCGACGATATTTCCGCACGCTCAAGTGACCCCTGTGACTGACTGTTGGCTCGATCTTGGAAGATGATGTCCAATAAATAAATGTGGCCGAGATAGTACTTAAGATGGATGAGCGTCGAGACAACGAGGGATAGGACGACAAGTGAGTGCATTCATGGGAAGTTAAGAGGGGCCCTCGGTTTGACGAATTTTCGAGAGGAGACGTCCTTGATAGAGGTGCATGGTAAAAAGAGGATTCAGGTAGCCATTATTCGTGATGTAAGTGAGGCTTGTATATCTAACGACGAAGTTGCAAGGTGTTGTTATAGTTTCGGGAAGCACATTGGTTGAAACTGTTGCATAGAAGAATCAAAGAAATTTTTTGGACTCGACGTTGTCAATGAAGATTGCAATGAATCATTCCTTTTCCTCCACATTGATATTGACAGGATCCATGGTAAAAAGTCCTAGATAGAAGTTTGCTGATAAGACTTTTAGATATGCTGCATTAAGACCAGATTGGTAGCTTATCTCCGTCTCTAAAACATGAAACACGTTACTTGCTTCTCTGGAAATTGTTATAAAAAAAAACTTCTTTGGAAATTATTCATTTTTCCATACTTTTCAATCCTTTATGGAATATACTATAGGAAGGAATTAGTGTTTACCACAAAATGTCTGTAATAGGGCTCTTTATAGTTGTATTGCAGTGGATTATATGGTGTTAGATTATCTTATACTTGAAACCATGATTATTTTGAGGGAGCTTTAGAGTTGTCAGAGTATGGAGAATGTCGTGATTACAGATTATGCAAGATCTGAGGGTCTTTGGAAATTGTATTTACACCTTCTTCCAATTGTGCTTTCTTTTACTGTTTTTGGTTTTTGATTGTGATGCAACACAGTCCTATTCTTATTCAGCTTAGAGGTTGCATTTTGAAGGTAGTGAGCAACTTAGTTTTTTTTTTTTTTGCTTTGCACATGTCTGCATATAGAAAAAGAACATGTCTGGAAAATGAGCTTAGCTGAATTGAGAATGCTAAGATGGAGGAGTGGCATACAATGAAGATAGGAAGAGAAATTAGCATATTCCTGGAAGTTGGAGGCGGCCCAAATTGAGGATAAGATGACTAGATGAGATAAATCATCTCATGTGGTTTAGACATGTTCAACATAGACAAATAGATGCACCAATTAGGGTGAGTGATCAGTTATTAGTCAAAGGAGCTGTTAGAACAAGGGATAGACATAAGGAAACTTGGATTGAGGTTGTATTGAAGGATATAGTTTTTGTTAATGTTATAACGGACATGGTCCATGACAGAAGTGAATGGAAAAAAGGATTCAAACGGCCAACCCCAAAAATTTAAGATAAATGCCTTCTTGTTGTTATACATTTCTCCCAACAGATTCACAGTTCTGTGCACGCACTTTCTTGTGAGTATTAAGTCTAGAAATTCAAAATTACAGCACATTCTGCCCAATATAAGTATATTGTTCTAACGATCATTGCAAAAGAATAACCTTTTAGTGAAATTGTTTTCCAGGGCATGCAGAGTAATGACAACAAGTATGTCAGTCTTACCGTACTACAAGGAAAGTGTCTTTCCGCTATCAACATGTTCAAGATCCAGACTTTTGTTACTGTCTTACTTTCACAGCTCTGGTTTTGGCTATAAAGATAATCTTCATCCTCGCCTTTGTTTCTTCTATGCAGCTGTCCCTGCAGCCAATTATTCCAGGTTTGTTATAATGTGAAAATCTACAAACATGAAATTTTGTGTAACAGACTAACAGTGTATGGTCTGATACATACATTTATGTTTTGCAGATGTATTCAGCTTCTTATAGCCAGTGACACAAACGCAGACACACACATAAAGGCTTATCAATTGAGTGTCCTTAAGAATGCAGTTAATGTAATATAGTCGTTTGGATCTTAATTCAAGTTGGTTAGACTTAAAAGGGAAAAAAAGCCCTAATCAATTTTTTTTGCCCATGGGTTTATAATAGGAGAGACTAGAGAGTAACTTGGGTATTGTCCGAGATAAAACTACTAGGCAAGTTAAGAATTCTAATGCAAACAAAGACAATTCAAACTATGATACTTGGCAGATTTGTTTTGACATGCATTAAACTTCTATTCCAGCTCCTTATCTTTAGCTCCGCAAGGAATATTGCCACACTTCTACACCCTGCCAAGCATCTCTCCTTAAGGACGAGAGCAACTTGATTAATGAAATAGTTTTCTTAAAACTACAAAGGTGATGTATATATAACAGAGCGAACCTATGCAAGAAGTAAAAGAAACCCTAAGCGGGTTATCCAAAATGGTGATCTACACCATTCATCCTTATCTCAATGTTCTAAAACGACTAGTACAGTCTAAGATAATGCAGTTTGGAGATGGCTAACCCATGAACAAAGTTGTCCTTTCTTCAGATATCACCTATCTGTAGATTATAATCTCTGAATTCCATGACTTTTACTCCATGCATGCTAATCATGGAGATCATGATGGACAATATGATCACCTGACCTCTTCCACTTTTCCTGACATTCTTGCTCTACTTGTCTTTAGCATTCATATCTCCACGAAATTTCATTGGAGGCTTTAGTAATCTGTTACAAATATCAAGACTATAGCCTATCGTTGTTTGGTTATTAAGACTGGTAACATATAATTCAACACTATTTCTGGTTGACCGTCGCAATAACAGGTCCGTTTCAAAGGAAACTGTTGGGACTACAGTTTTAGCATTAAGTTGATAGATATAAACTGCTCAGAGATAATCTTTCTTGTTTTACTTTTCCTTCTCATCTGCTAATTCTTGGAATAGTTGTGGATTTCTCCTACATCCGATGTATTGCAATATAACATATGAGTCAGCCTCAAGATACCAGTTCTCCAACCAACCAAATTTAGAATCTATTAACTATATATATATATATATATATATATATATATATATATATATATGTTTTTTTTTTGTGGAATAAGGGTGAATTTATTCCTCGCATATAGCGGAAAAGGTATTAAAGTACAACATCACAACTCTCCATGCCCCAATTTATAATATTATGGGGCCATTACAGATACATCGAATTCTATATTATGTAGAATTCCAATAGGGGGGGTAGTCAAGCCCTCAAAGATACGTCTGTTCCGCTCCTTCCAGATGTGCCAAACAGACGCAGCAAGACGAACTCTGGCTCTTCTAGCCCACCCCGGATCCCGGCCTCTGTGATCTCGGATCCAGCTGAGAATGTTCCGGATGTCTCGGTCCACCCCAACTCCTCCTCTCAGCTGTGCACACTGCTCAGTCCAAATGTGCCAGGTCACCGGACAAACAAAGAAAAGATGTCCCATAGATTCATCTTCCTCATTACATAGCACACATTTGGCATCCGGAATATGCATCCCAAACCGGAGGAGTCTGTCTCTCGTCATCAGTCTACCCCGGAGAAGACGATATGCACATAGTTGCATTTTCCGTGCAACGCCTTTGCCCCAAATGAAGTCCACCTCCTCAGCCTGGTCGTGGTGGGTCCGAACCAAATCGTAGCAGCTACGAAAGCAGAATAAACCTGACCCGCCCTCCGTACCTGGGCCGGCCCAGCTCCATGTATCCTCCGTCTGGCTAGCGTCGATAGTAATAAGGCGAATCTCCTCGGCTAGCTGAGCAGTATATGTATATCCCTCTGGCCTCCAAACTCCATCTCTGATGATCCGACTACATGTGAGCCCCCTGCCCGCTTCTCTGTCCAGCTGCCCCCTCCAGAAGCTCGAGCAAGGATCTGGAACCCAACCAAGGGTCTAGCCAAAGGTCGGTAGTCGTCCCATCCTTCATGTGCCTGCAGATAGCGGTCTGGAGCACCGGTCTACATCTCAGGATGGCCTTAAACGTGATCGAGAAATTGTTGTCTATCCTGCAGGCCCAGAAGTTGGTTCTCCGTAAGTATCTGCTAGCCATCCAATCCGCCCAGAGCGACCCCCCTTGATGAATCTCCAGGCCATCTTCACACAAGCTGCCTTCCTAACCGCATGGAGAGGCCTCAACCCAACTCCTCCTTCCTCCCGAGGCCGACATAACTGGTCCCAGGATATCGCATGTATCCCTCCCCTCCAGATGAAGTTAGCACAAATGGCCTCCACTTTCCGAATAGTAGCCGTGGGGATCTGGATAGACTGGAGCCAGAACATCGTGATGCCTGCAATAACCGAACGCACCAACTCAATCCGTCCGCCAAATGATAGCCCCGCCGCTTGCCAGCCCTCCACTCTCCTCTGAGCAAAGTCCACCAAGCTGTGACAATCCTGCTCTCGGGCATAGTTGACCGTCAGCGGGACCCCCAGGTATTTCACTGGTAGCTCATCTCTGTCCACTCCTAAAGCGAAGGCTCTCTCCTCCTGAAGTGTACACCGGAAGCTGAAGTAGACTCTGCTCTTCTCCTGGTTAAGCTGGAGCCCAGAAAGCCGTCCGAACTCCTCCATAATGTCAGAAAGCACTCTCATTCCCCGCATGGAAAGCTGGAGTAGCACCAATAAGTCGTCAGCATAAATCAAATGTGAAATAACTGGACTCACCAACCGGTAGAGGGGAACGATCCTCTTGCTATGCACTGTCGTATCCATCATACAAGTAAAGTACTCCATCACCAAGGTAAAGAGATACGGGGAGAGGGGGTCTCCCTGCCTCAACCCCCTGTTGCTACTAAAGTAGCCATGCAGCATGCCCTGTATGAGGACTGAAAAAGTTGGGAAGCAAATGCACTCCCTCACCCTCGCAACCCATCTCTCGTCGAACCCCATGGCAAGCATCAAATGACACAGGAAGTCCCGGTTGACCGAATCATATGCTTTTCGGAGGTCAAGTTTCACACAAGCCTTCATCCCCCCAGGTTTGCTGAACTCCCACACCATCTCGTGAGCTAGGAGGCTGTGCACCGCTATCGACCGGCCCTTGATGAACGCTGCTTGATTCTGGGACACCAATCCCTGCATAATTCCCTCCATACGCCTGCATATAAGATGAGTGATAATCTTGTAAAGAAAATTACAGCAAGTAATGGGACGAAAATCTGCAAGTGAGGTCGCTCCCTCCTTCTTAGGAACCAACGTCAAGAATGTGTGGTTCATCTCCTTCAGAAGCCTGTCCTCCACAAAGAACTCCTGAACCGCCGCCAGGACATTGGTCTTAAGCACACCCCAGTGTCGCTTAAAGAACCCAGAGGAGAAACCATCAGGCCCGGGGGCTTTGTTGGGATTGGCCTTCATCACAATGTCTTCTACCTCCTCCATTCTCACAGGTGCCAGAAGCAGACTGTTCCCATGGCGGGACACCAGTCTCTTCGTGACAAGGGCTGGGAACGTGCTAGAGTAGTCCGTCTGCTGATATAGGTCAGTGTAAAATCTGACGGCCTCCTCCTGAATCTCCGTCGGGTCCCCTGCAAGCCGTCCCTCTGCGGTCAGAAGTCTGGGGATGCTGTTTCGGTGCTGTCGGGTGCGGATCACATCGTAGAAGAATTTGGTGCAGCGGTCGCCATCTTTGAGCCAGGTGCATTTAGCCCTCTGTGCCGCACTGATCTCCTCCTGAAGTCTCAAGATGCTGACCTCCTCAATCAGGGTCTTCTCCCTAGCTGCCAGCTCCCCGTTCAGAATGTCAGCTTGCAGGGCCACCTGAGTGTCCCGAAGCTCAGCTTCCTTATCCGCCAGGGAGGTCCGCGGTCTCGTCTTCACCCACCCCCTGATAGTCCGCTTGAGCTGCTTGAGTTTGTGAACCATGCGGAACTGAGCTGTGCCTTCCCGGAAGTGCTGCATCTCTCCCGTAAGCACCTCCTCATATCCGGCCGACAGATACCAGCTGTTGTTGTACCGAAACGGCCTCGCCCGCAGAATGGGTCTCTCAATGAGGCCAACCCGAATAGGAGAATGGTCGCTAGTACCCGCCGCCAATCCTTCCGCCACCGAGTTCGGAAAGCACCTGAACCACTCACTATTGCCCAAGGCCCGATCCAACTGACAAGCAATACGATTATGAGTAGCCTTGTTGTGCCAGGTCCAAATATGTCCAGCGCGCTCCAGTCCCGCATGCCTGACCTAAGCAGACACCTCTGGAAGTCGTATAAAATAGAGTCCGGGACAGGACGGCCTCCCACATTTTTCTGACGAAGCAACATAGCATTGAAGTCCCCCAAGATGAGCAGAGGAAGATGCATGTTGTCCGCCATATGACCCAGAAGCACAATATCCTCCCATAAAGCCCCCCCGGAGTCTCCGATCATTGTGCCCGTATACCGCACCCAAGATAAATCGGAACCCACCTTTGTTCTCGAAAGTAACACCGATGAGTTGTTCAGATTTATGAATCTGCACCCCCGCCCAGCTACATGTATTCCACCTAACCCAGATCCTTGCCATACCGCAAAGATCTAAGTTGTGAATGTGATCCCAGGCTGCCGGAGTCCGACGCGAGAGCATAGCGGTCCCTCGAATCTTCGTCTCCAGCAAAATAGCAATATCACAAGACTCTCTCCTCAGAACCTCTCTAATCTCCCTCCATCATCCAATGGAACACCCCCCTAATATTCCATGCTAGGACCGACATCTAAATAAAAGATGAGGGGTCCTCCTGAAACTCATCTGGATCGACACTCGAGGGAAGTGTCTCATCCGCCTGATCTAAGACTGCATCCACCATGGAGGAGGGGGCAAGATGTACCTGAATCCTGCTAAGGGTAAGTGCCCAGTCAGGATTGGCTTCGGTCTGGTCATCCATATCCCTTGCCTGGGGAATATCCTCCATAGTGGCCGGAGCGTGCCTCTTCCTGCTGCTGTATACCATAAGTGCCGGGGAGGCCGCCACCACCATCTGACCACTATCAGCCGCACTCATACCTCTGGTCACCATAGTCCTCCGTGGCCTGAACGGGACCAGCGCACCCTGCATGCTCTCCTGTCTCTGTGGCTCCATAACTGTGTCTTCCTCCATCTGTCTGTCTGACGCCGTCTCCCCAGGCAAGTGACTGGGAGTCATCTCCTTCTCTGGTACCTCAGTCTGATCCGGCTCCATCCGAGGTGCCTCCGTCTGGGCCGCCTGTGGCCTGGCGGCCTCCTTCCCCTTGTATTTGCATACACTGGTAATGTGCCCAAAGCACTCGCAGTAAGAACACATGGGTGGGACCCAATCATACTCCACCGACTGCGTCAGAACCTCTCCAGACGGAACCTGATACTCAAGCATGCTCGGAAGCTCCGAGCCTGCCTTGATCTCCACGAAGACCCTGGCGTACATTAGTCTTGTACGAAAAGCAGTGGCCTCATCTGCTTTGATCGGCTTTCCCACGAGGCTGGCGAGTCTCATGAGGAGAGGGATGCTCCAATACTTAACAGGGAACTCTGGAAAACGAATCCAGACGGGGATGGCATTCAACACTTCCTTCTCACACCTCAGCTCCGGTGTCCATTCCTTCAATATAATGAGTCTCCCATCAAACGACCATGACCCTCCCTGCAGAATCCTGGTCACATCCTCCGCCAACCCAAACTTGACATAATAAAATTCATTCTTCCGAGAGAAGAATTCCATACTGCCTTTGGGCCTCCAGACTCTCTCCGCATAACCCCGGATTTGGCCATAGAACGGCTTGTTCCCTAAAATATATAGCACCAAGGTGTTCTTCCAGAAATCCGAAACCTCCGCTATTTCCTCGGCGGGGAAGTAAGTCCTGAGTCCTCCTCCAACCGCCATCGGGGTGACATATTCCATATATAGCGGGCTTTTCGACTCCACTGGAGTGCACACCTCCTTCCATGACCGAGGCCTCTGCTCCTCAGAGGGGGTCCTGGTTGGAGGTTTCGCAGCTACTGGGCCCTGTCTACCAGTATCGATGACAATATCCTTTCCCTTCTCAGCCGCCGTCGCCTTGGGCCGCCACCCAGACACAGTGCGAACCGTATTACCCCATCGGCGATGTGGATCGACTATGCCTCTTGGCGGCCGGCTCCCAGAATTCCCTTGGTTTTGAACCCCTCGTCGTCCTCCGGCCCGTCGTCTCACTACCGTCTGCCAGCCTGCCTCTCCAGTCCCGTCTGCCACCGGCGTAGATCCCGATCCGAATTCAAACACCGGTGTCGTATCTCCACCCGCTCCTGAACCCCCAACCGTGGGGGTCCCGATGAGTCCAGCCGACCCCCTCCCGTCATGGTGCTTCCCGCCGCCGCCCGAACCCTTGCCCAATCCGCCGGCGCCCGACCCCCCTCCGCCTGGGGGGGTCCCCGTACTGCCGCCGCCTCCTGGGGGGTCCGACCCCCCCTGCCCTTGTCACCCGACCCCCCCCCCCCCCCCCCCCCCCCCCCCCCCGCCTGGGGGGGGGCGCCATGTTTCCGCCTCCGCCTGGGGGGTTCGACCCCCCCCCCCCCCCCCTGCACTTGTCGCCCGACCCCCCCCCCCCCCCTCCGCCTGGGGGGGTCGTCGTGCCTCCGCCGACCGGCCAGTGGGGCCGCCCGCCCCCCCCCCCCCCCCCCCCCCCCCTCCCACCTTTCCTCCGGATCCCTCCCTCGAGAGGGTCCGGGGGGCGGGGGGGCATCGCCAGGAAAATCCTAGGGAAATCGCCAGGAGCGCTCGCCGCTGCAGATGACATTTGATATATATATATATATATATATATATATATATATATAGTCCTAATATTGATTCTATTGAGATCATGAGGGAGGAAAATTAATTTATATTTAATAGTGACTTTTATATACGAGGCCTCTTTTGGTTGCATGGAATTGGAACTTCGTGTCATTTGAATTCTTGATAATGAGACTCCTGGAATTCCTAATTCATGCTCTTTGGTTGCTTATATTTGGGACTGAATCCCCATTCTTGTTGTTTGGTTGCATGTATTTGTATTCAGTTGATGGTTGGATCATTTTGAATCCCTACACTCAACCACATATGTTGTCTCCATCATGTGAATTTGGAATCCCTGCTACTGAAGAATGACAGCTGACCCCGGAAGTTTGGGACGAAGGCTTTATTGTTGTTGTGTATGCAATTAAAGAGTGAGTTCCAACTCACCAATTTCTTCTAGAAAATTGAAATGGGAGTTTCATAGTTTCGGACATTCCAGAATTGGAAGTCACCAGACTGTGAATTAGGACAGATACTTGAGGTAGAATTTCTAGATGTGACCTGGGTGTATTGCAGCCTTGGAATACACTAGAACACTCAATTTTTTTATAACCATACTAAGCTAGATTACTTTAATTCTAGTTTGTTGTGTCCCCTTCCATGAGCTAGTGAGAGCGCACCTGGCCACCATCCTAGTCACTGAACTGCCACCCAATTTCACTTCCTCATGAACAACTCCACTGTTCCATGTTAGTAAGCAGGGACACTTCAAAATCATGTCATGTACGTGTTGGACATGTTACATGCACACACCAAAATTAGGTATCTGGGTAATTTCTTAGAGTCTATATATCATACCTTGACTGTGTTCTAGCAACATAATTTCAATTTTTACCCTCTTTTTTATGTCCTATACTCCTGCACCATGTTTTCTCTACCTTCTCTATTGGACTGAATGGCTTCCAAGAGGAAGCAAGCCGGGGAGGATAAGAGTGGGTGTATATTGGGGGTGGGGGGTATGAAGGAAGTTTTATGGAATTTGATGAATCCTAATTTGGTCTCTCCAACCGATATCCACCTCTGAGTCTTGTAAATTCTCCACCCTCCCAGTGTAGTAACCCTAGAGGAGGGAGGTGAATAGGGTCAAGCTAACTAATCAAGCACTTAGCACAAGCTAATGGGCAATTTAAAAATATAAGTGCAAGAGAAGAAGCAACAACAATACTGACACACGATATATCCTTGTATCCTCCCAAGGGGCACTCCAGTCCCGGAACTCTCTCCGGCTTTAATCCACTATTTGAGTAAATAGTTACACACGAGTTTGGATCCGAAGAACTCGTCAACTTCAACACGAGTTTGGATTCGAAGAACTCGCCAACTTCTTACACGAGAGCTTTAGTCCGAAGGCCTCTCCGACTTCAACCGGGAGTTTAGATACGAAGACTCTCCAACTTCAACCGAGAGTTTGGATACGAAGACTCTCCAACTTCAACCGAGAGTTTGGATCCGAAGACTCTCCAACTTCAACCTTTCACAATAGGTTTTGATCTCCTTATACAATAAGATGAAGATCTCACTTTTCAACTCAATAACTCTAACACAATTTGTGGATGACAAATGAAAGCTTTGTAGAGTTGTTTGTGGATAGGCTTTGATGGTTTAGAAATTTTTAGGCTCAAAGCATCAACCTTAAATGAAGGGGTTCAAGGCTATTTATAACCAAAACATTGAAAAGAGCTCAAAGGCAACTTTTTAGTCAGCGATCGGTATACCGTCGGTACAAACCGGTATACCGTTGGAATACCAGTCTGGAATTGCAACGGCTAGAAATATAGCCGTTGGGATTATTAAATATTCGAAATCCTACCGTTGGATTTTCAACGTTACTGAATCGGTATACCGTCGGTATAGATCGGTATTCCGTCGGTATGCCAATTTTGTAGACATAAACTTTCTGTGAACAAAAATCGGTATACCGTCGGTATGCCGATTTTCATCTGAAAATGATCCTGGGCTAATTTCTACCCTAGCTTTTGATTTTGCCATCCATTTCTTGTGTTTACAATTATTCCTAAGACTCATTACAGACTCCAGATATACTTAGGCAGGTGTAGGCTTCTTCAGAGTCTTGAAATGTTGATGGCATGGCTTGGCTTCTTCCTTTGATAGGTGCTGGCTTTTTTCCTTGGCGGTAATTGTCCAAAGATACTCAGTTTGTGAAAACTGAATACCTTTCGGGGGCTTTGCCCCCGAACCCCCGACGAGGAACGCTGCCCCCACGACCCCCGTCCGCTGACCGGGCAGCGGAACCCCCGAGTGCGCGTGGCTTCGGAGATGTCGTCGGGTGGTTCAGAGAAATCTTGTGGGATCCGTCGTCTTTGGCCTACCATGATTTCTTCATTGCATATGTCCACATTGATCTTGCTTATTGCTTTTCTGCATGTACATGTTAGACGAACAAAGCAATATACATGTAGCAAATATGATAAGATAAAGCACAGTAGGACAATGCTGAGTTTAAGTATATGAGCTATAGTGATAGCATAAATATTAGTGATATCATAATGTTAAACTTAATTGAATAACCATAATCAAAACATAGTTTTGATTTTGGTAACTCAATTAAATTTAAGATATATATAATAAAAACTCATATCACTAATAAGTAAAATAATAAGCACATATCACCAAAGATATAAGTATAAGTAGAAATGCTATAGTGATAGTATGAAGATTAGTGATAATGAAATGCTAAACTTAACAGATTAACCATATTCAAAAACATGATACAATCATTGGGCCAACACCCAGACCTATTTAAGGCACAAATCAAGCTGCTTTTTTCTTTTTCTTTCACTCAAATAGGAATTCTGTCAAACTTACTACCACCAAAGTGAGGCTAACTATTAGAGGCAAGTAGTAGTAGCATGAAACTTGAGAACTACACCCGATTACCTTTTTATTCTCTCAATGAGAAGCTTGCAAAGTATATTCACAGAGTCGCAATATTGTACTGGTATCTTAAAGGAACATTTGTGTTCTCTAATGGGTAGTTGAAAGATAAGATTTACTGATAAATGTTCCAACTATGGTTTATATATGGCCTCGACAAAGACTAAGCCGTTGGAGACGAAAGTATCTGTTCAGTTAAAGTAATCCGAGATTACCAAATTCTCTTGACTAGGATCTAGTTTAATATATACCGAACAAGTCACTGGTCTCTGATCAGGTTAGATCAACTGAACATAACAGTAGCTCAATTTCCAGAAACGAAGAAGTTATTATGGGTTCAGCCAACTGGCTGTCTAAATAAAGCCTGCAATATTTGGTATTCGAGGCCTTTTAGTGCAGACCACTAGAATCACAGTCCAGTCCAGCTCAGTTTCATTGTTTTCTGTTGGTCAGATTGCAACTACCAATTCGGTAAACATATCAGTAAATTTGGGTAGTCTACCTTTTATGAATGGTCTTGAAGACCAGCAACAAATTCATCATGTAGTCAGGTAATGGCCCATATTTACACATCCACTACTTATATATGTATTTTCCTCATTAGTAACATAATATAAATTGTAAAACCTAGAAATCTCTGCTATCTTTGGAGATCTTATTGGCAGGTTCATTGTACTCCTATCAGTCCCATTCCCCTCGATCTCCATTACTTGATCCTCTCCGTGGTTGTTTTCATTTGCTGTCCTTCCATCGTAGTCCCATGGAATACTCTCCAAATCACCATGGTGATAGCTTCTTGATACACTACAGACTCGTATATACAAGATTAAAGAAGCAGTCAACTATCTAATGGTGAACCCACTGTCATGTAATCTAGTGTGAGGTGTTCACTATGGTTCTTCATTTTCAGTGCTCCTTCACTTTATTGTGGCAATTGCACTTCGGATACAACAATTGTCTTTTAGTTTATTTAAACTTTTTAGAAAGAATTATTGTTATTATTATATTATCATATGTGGAACAGATTTGTCTTAGCTTATCTTGATTATATGTCTAACAAGACCTATGTTGCATGGACATGGGAAAATGATGTTTGTATCTGTATATTGTCCGTATCCGTTTTTGAGCAAAAATGTTTGTATCCGTATATGTTTCGTTTCCTTATCCGTATTCATGCAACATAGATCAATCATAGAGAAAGCAAACATAAGATAGGATTCTGTTAATTGGTATGGATTTACCCATTTTGATATTTTTGTTCTTTTAAATATTTCTTGAATTTAATATGGATGACGCTTCTCAGAAAACTTATAGAAATGACTTCATCTACAACATCTTTCTTCGAGTACATCAACTTTTTGTCGTTTTTTTTTTTCTTTTGAACTGTGATTGCTTGTTGTATTCAGTAGGGGTCCCTTTAATTTAGTACCATGACATTCTAAACGACCTTATTTTTTCCGATTATATTGCTACATGCAGTAGGCTCATTGATAATTAGGGTTGGTGGTCAAAGGGGTATTTCCCCTCTTCCATTCCAGTTCTCCTTAACTTGCTGTTTTTATCTGTAGGATTTACGCGATGCAATCATGAGTTCCTAAGTTGTCGCATATTTAATCATAAGATCCTAGTTTTTTTTTTTTTTTTTTTTTTATCCATGTGAATCCCAAAGTTTCTTTAGATCAAAAGGAATGGATTTGATTGTTTGATGTTTGGTTTATGGACACTGGTGTTGTTTTGTTGCTTCATTCATAATGCACAAGAATCTAGTAAAGGTCGAACCCACTTCCAGACATGTTATCAACAAGTATTTAGATCCACGGATTACACAACTTATTTAGTTCTTTCTCTAACCTGCTGAGCTTCTTTTCCTTCCCAACGTCGATGACCCACTGGGAATCAATCTCCTGACCACTCAGGCCGCATGCATCTCTCTTAACCACTAGGCTAGAGGTCATTTGCAACTTATATATATATATATATATATATTTTTATATATATATATATATATATATATATATATATATATATGTTGGGTTTATAGCCTTTTGTTTTGGTTTTTAGTCCCACATCGGCTAGAAAGGAATGTGTATCTCCATATATATGAGTCTTTACTCTTTATGGAGATGCACATATAGTGCACATGGGTGTGTGCCATGTAGGATTAATTATTAATGGTATAAAGGCTTAATCAACAATTAATAAGCTGTAAGCTTTTTGCTCTTGGGAAATTTATTTCCATAGGAGCTAAGCCCCGTTGGGGCTTAGCGACTCGGACTCGGACTCGGACTCGGACTCGGGCTCGGGCTCGGGCTCGGGCTCGGGCTCGGGCTCGGGCTCGGGCTCGGACTCGGGCTCAAGGGCTCATGAGGCGTAATGTGGCGTTTTGTTGGCGCACTTTACACTTAGCACGTCAGCATCGTCGCTAGGCGCATAGTGCGCTTAAGTTGCGCTCGTTGCGCGAGCCACTTGCGCGACCACGTTGCGCGGCCCGTTACGCGAGCCCAGTTACGCTGGCCCAGTTACGCAGCCCAGTACGCAGCCCAGTGCGCGCAGTGTGCGCAGCGTACGCAGCGTACGTAGAGTGCGCAGTGTGCGCAGCGTACGCAGTGTGCGTAGAGTGCGTATGTGCGTATGGCTGGCTGCATATTAAAGCGGAAACGGTTGCAGCAGTTGCTGCATGTTCAGGAGTGGTTCTGCCACTACCCTGAAGTGCAGGCAACTGCTTGGCAACCGCCCCGTGGGCTATATATGCAGGTTCTCTCCTCTCTCTCTGTAAGAAGAAGTAATCAGAATTCCAGAGAGAAAACTCTAAGTGTTCTTTAACACAACAGAGTAGTGAGCGTGTTGTTTAACACAAACACTAGTACTTTTTAGTACGCGTGAGTTCTGTTACTTCAAACAGAGAGAGAATAGTACCATTGCCAGAGGAGTTCGCCGTCTTCCGAGGAGTCAGAAGAGCAGGAGTGTTCCAAGGTTTTTCGTCAACCTTGCTGGTTCCTGGAAGCTGTTCGCAGAGGGCGAATAAAGCTTTGAGCAACGGTGATAATTCACCCTAGCAATTCCATCTCTCGCATGTCATCCTTCTGTTGCCTTTAGCAGTTCTGTCAGTATCTTCTTTTTAGAAGGCACTACTGCCAGTTTGCTACGATCACGAAAATCTCTTTAGATTATTCGTGTATTACGATATCAATTTAGATTTCGTAAATTGCAGAATCCTTCTGGATCTCTGTTGCAAAACCTTCTTTAAGGAGTTGTATTAGAAACATTGTCTTTACAACTGTTTCATTTTCTCAGTTTTCCATCGAAAAATTGTGCCCCGGCGTTCCCGGCAATAACAATCTCAAAGCTTTATTGCTACGATGGAAAACATTAATGTTTCACTCCTCAACACTGACTTCTGTAAGTTAGAAAAGTTTGATGGAGAGCATTATTAAGTCTGGAAGAGGAAGGTTTATCTCACTCTTCAACTCAGAGACGTTGATCACGTGCTGCTTGAAGAGGAACCTACTGTTCCAGATACTGGGTCTGCTGCTGCAATATCTGCGGCTACTAAACTTCAGGCCAAGTGGAGAAGAGAAAATAGCATTTGCAGGCTCCTTATCCTGAATGCTATGGAGGATTCCCTTGCAGAATCCTATTCTAAAAAGAATATCGCTAGAGACATATGGGAGTCTCTAGAAAAACTCTACGAAGAAGACAAGAACCGCAGTAAAATATTTGTGGTTGAAAAATATCACAAGTGGTTCTTTGAGGACGAAAAGTCTATGCTGCCGCAGGTGAAGGAGTTCCTGAAACTGCGACAGAAGTTGGAAGACGAGGCGATGCCCCTCCCCGACAAGTTTGTTGTTGGAGGGATTGTCTCAAAGCTCCCCGCTGGGTGGAGCAAGTTCTATGCAAACATGCATAGGAAGAAGTTGGAGATTACCCTTGAAGATCTCCTACAGGAAATCTATGTTGAGGACTAGATGCGGGCTCAACTGAAGGTGGACACACTGTCCAAGCAATTGGCTAACGCCAATCTGGTTCAGACCAAGGGACCAAAGGGAAAGCAGGCGGCTTTCCACAGCAAGAAGAAGAACCCTGACAATCTAAAAGTCAAGGGAACTTCTATCAAGAAAAAGAAGCCAAAGTCAGAAATGCCTTGCTTCAAGTGTGGCAAGAAGGGCCACTTTAAGAATGAGTGTAAAGAAAAGACCAAGCAATCAGAGCAAGGAGAGCCTAGTAAGGTATCTATGATCACTGACGTAGTTGCTATAATTGCACAGGTTGATGCAGTAAGGACTGACTCTGACTGGTGGGTAGACACTGGAGCCTCCTGCCATGTATGCTCCAGTACGGAGTGGTTCACCACCTATACACCTACTTCTGAAGTGGTTATGATGGCGAACCAGGCACAAGCTGAAGTGCTCGGGATCGGGACGGTGGTGTTGAAGCTGACTTCGGGCAAGTCTCTGACGCTTCAAGGCGTGAAGCACGTTCCTGCTATCGCCAAGAACCTGATCTCGGGAGGCCTACTCTGCAATGCAGGCCTCAGGATGGACATCAATGCTGGCCAGATGGTGATGTCTATCAAGGGAACATATTTCGGGAAAGCTTTTTATACCGAAGGAATATTCAAGATTCAGCTTGTAAATCAGTCCAATGTAATTAATGTTATTAATGAAGTCACTCATTCTGCTTATACTCTTGAGTTGTGGCATAATAGGCTAGGACATGTTCATTGTAAACGAATAAACAGAATGTCTAGTCTAGGACTTATCTCCAAATGTGGGGGTAAGGTAGAGAAATGTGAAGTTTGTGCTCAAACGAAGATCACAAGGAAACCCTTTCCTCGGGTTAATCGAAGTACAGATCTTCTGGAGTTGGTTCACTCCGATATCTGTGACTTCAAACAGTTCTCTACAAAGGCTGGGATGAAGTATTTCATAACCTTCATCGATGACTTCTCAAAGTATGCGTTCGTCTACTTGCTGAAGGCTAAAGACGAAGCATTCGAGAAGTTCAAGGAGTTCAGAGCTGAAGCTGAGCGACAGACTGGACAACAACTCAAAAGGATAAGAAGTGATCGAGGTGGGGAGTACAGGTCTCATGAATTCGCATCGTTCTGTAAGGAACATGGAATTGTCAATGAGACTACGGCTCCGTACTCTCCTCAATCAAACGGAGTAGCTGAGAGGAAGAACAGGACGTTGACAGAATTGATAAATTCAATGTTGTTGACTGCTGGCCTTCCTAAGTGCTACTGGGGAGAAGCTGCATTGACGGCCACTTTTATTCTAAATAGAGTGCCTCATGCAACTTCTGATATTACTCCTCATGAACTCTGGTTCAAAGTCAGACCTAACTTGAATCTTATTCGAGTGTGGGGGTGTCTGGCATATGTCAAGCTTCCAGATCTGAAGATTCAGAAGCTTGGGACAAGGACTACAAAGACGATCTTCTTGGGGTATGCCGAGAAGAGTGATGCTCGGAGATTTCTTGATATTGAGTCGAATCATATCATTGAATCTCGCGATGCAGAATATTTTGAAGACAAGTTTGCAAGGCACAAGAATATTGTTCTTCCGGATGTTCCGGAGAATAATGAGGGTGCACAAGAGACTGAAGTCTTCAATGAAGATGTGGTCCAAGAAGATGTTGTTGTTGAAACAACGGTTGAACCAGAACAAGCTGAACCGTCAGCTAAGCGTGTGAGGAGGCCGAAGGACTTCGGAAGTGACTTTGTCACCTATCATGTGGAAGCAGATCCACTTACCTATGATGAGGCGATGAAGACCAGAGACGCGGTTTTCTGGAAGGAGGCTATTGACAATGAGATTGATTCCATCACCTCAAATAACACTTGGGTGTTGGTTGATCTTCCTGAAGGAGCGAAACCCATCGGATGTAAATGGATCTTCAAGAAGAAGATGAAAGCAGACGGAACTATTGACAAGTTCAAGGCTAGGTTGGTAGCCAAGGGGTTTTCTCAGAAGCAGGGGATTGACTACTTTGACACATATGCTCCAGTAGCCCGGATGACCACCATCAGAATGTTGATTGCTCTCGCAGCAATAAATAAGATGGTGATACATCAGATGGATGTGAATACGGCTTTCCTAAATGGCGAGCTGACCGAAGAGATTTACATGCAACAGCCAGAGGGATTTGTCATCAGAGGTCTTGAAGACAAAGTCTGCAAGTTGATGAAATCCTTGTACGGTCTTAAACAGGCTCCCAAGATGTGGCATGAGAAATTTGACAAAGTTATAAGGTCAAATGGCTACATGGTCAGCGATACGGACAAGTGTGTTTACACGAAGTTCGCTGATGGAAGATGTGTGATCGTTTGTCTGTACGTGGACGACATGCTTATCCTAGGTACGGATATTAGATGTGTCACGGAGACAAAGAAATTCATCTCAAGCAAGTTCAGTATGAAGGACTTGGGGGAAGCTGATGTGATCTTAGGGATTAAGATCATCCGGACAGACACTGGACTAGCGCTGTCACAGTCTCATTATATTGAGAAAATGATCACTCGTTATGGGTATCGGGATCTTCCAGGGATCGATACGCCGTACAGGTGTGATCTGAAGCTGAAGCCTAATTCAAGGGAAAGCGTCAGGCAGCTGGAGTATGCAAGCGTAATCGGGAGTTTGATGTATGCTACTACTGCCACAAGGCCTGACATAGCTTTCGTCGTGGGAATGCTGAGTCGTTTTACGAGCAATCCAGGTGTTGAACACTGGAAAGCTGTGGAACGGGTTATGAGATATCTCAAGAAGACTCAGACATATGCACTGTACTACAGCGGAGATCCGCAGGTAGTGGAAGGCTTCAGTGATGCCAGTTGGTGCTCAGAGGTGGAGAGCGAGAGGTCCACAGGTGGATACATTTTCACAATGGGTGGAGCTGCTATATCGTGGAAGTCGAAGAAGCAGACTATGCTCTCGCGGTCATCCATGGAATCTGAGTTCTTTGCACTTGATACCGCAGCCGAGGAAGCAGAATGGCTTCGGGAGCTCATGTATGATCTTCCAGTGGTTGGGGCGCAAGTACCGGCGATACCGATATACTGCGACAACCAGGCGACTGCGGCGGTGGCATCAAATGATCTCTTCAACGGGAAGAAGAGGACTGTGCGGTTGAAGCACAGGGCAGTACATGATCTTATCAAGAGAGGTGTTATTGCAGTGATTGATGTTCGGAGTCAGGAGAACCTGGCGGATCCGTTCACCAAGGGCCTCAAGCGCCAGCTGGTCGATGACACAGCTTGTAAAATGGGCTTGAAGGCATTCTGATATTGTATTATTGTATTCCTACCATAAAGTTTTATGCTATTAGTTCAAAGATTTATCTACTAGGCATCTAGCTTTTGGTTCAAGGGAGGACCACTAATCGGAAGAATATCAGGAACGGTGGGTACATGTTCTATTGGGCATGGAGAGGTTACGGACCTATAACCACTGTTGTCTACTGTTGTTTTCTGCGGAAAACAGGTCCTGTGGGAGGTTGGCTTAAATGCCTTAATGAGTTCTCAGGCATTTGGAATGTCTGGTATGCTTTACAGGAAGCATGGTAGCACAGCACTACAAGGAGTGTGACTCCATGCTATGTGTGGCGGTGACTCTACCATGAGGTTCTCGAAGGAGGTAAAGCCTCGGCTATGTTAGCCAAGTCACAGCGGCGTAGCACCGCAAATAGGCAGTTGGCCTAATGTTGTATATTGAATTAAAGAGGGATGTAGTCAGCACTACAAAGAGGAGGTGTTCCTCATGTTACGGGTGGCACGACACCACAATGAGGTAAACCCGGCTAGGGATAAAGCCTCGGCCTTGCAAGCCATGTCGTAGCGGCGTAACACCGCACAGAAGCGTAAGGCTTCATGCTGGGTAGTTTGGCACTACAAAGGGGCTAGTCCTCATGCTACGGGTAGTATGACACTACGATGAGGTTCCCGGTGATTCGGGGTAAGGTCCTCGGCTTAAGGCCATGTCATAGCGGCGTAGCACCGCAAAGGAAGCGTTGGACGTTTCATGCCATGTCTCTTTAATAAAGAACTCACCTATAGTGTATGGACAAAGAGATATCAGGCCGTCTCTTGAGGGTAAACTTGTAGACGTCCAATATTATACACTGAAACCAGGCTGGCACACGGCCTTAAATGTGCAGCCAGAAGCACATGTAACTACATTATGTGAGTGGAAAGAATTTCAGCTATGATGCAGAATTCAAGGCTTAGTCCATTCTTGTATTATAGTTTGATTTTTGACTCACGTGGGAAGATTCAAGTCTTAAGTGGCATCTATCCTAAAAGCATAATGGACAGTTACTGTGGGGAACACTCGTACTCATATATATAGAGATATGTGGGGGATTGTTGGGTTTATAGTCTTTTGTTTTGGTTTTTAGTCCCACATCGGCTAGAAAGGAATGTGTATCTCCATATATATGAGTCTTTACTCTTTATGGAGATGCACATATAGTGCACATGGGTGTGTGCCATGTGGGATTAATTATTAATGGTATAAAGGCTTAATCAACAATTAATAAGCTGTAAGCTTTTTGCTCTTGGGAAATTTATTTCCATAGGAGCTAAGCCCCGTTGGGGCTTAGCGACTCGGACTCGGACTCGGACTCGGACTCGGACTCGGACTCGGACTCGGACTCGGGCTCGGGCTCGGGCTCGGACTCGGGCTCAAGGGCTCATGAGACGTAATGTGGCGTTTTGTTGGCGCACTTTGCACTTAGCACGTCAGCATCGTCGCTAGGCGCATAGTGCGCTTAAGTTGCGCTCGTTGCGCGAGCCACTTGCGCGACCACGTTGCGCGGCCCGTTACGCGAGCCCAGTTACGCTGGCCCAGTTACGCAGTCCAGTACGCAGCCAGTGCGCGCAGTGTGCGCAGCGTACGCAGCGTACGTAGAGTGCGCAGTGTGCGCAGCGTACGCAGCGTACGCAGTGTGCGTAGAGTGCGTATGTGCGTATGGCTGGCTGCATATTAGAGCGGGAACGGTTGCAGCAGTTGCTGCATGTTCAGGAGTGGTTCTGCCACTACCCTGAAGTGCAGGCAACTGCTTGGCAACCGCCCCGTGGGCTATATATGCAGGTTCTCTCCTCTCTCTCTGTAAGAAGAAGTAATCAGAATTCCAGAAAGAAAACTCTAAGTGTTCTTTAACACAACAGAGTAGTGAGCGTGTTGTTTAACACAAACACTAGTACTTTTTAGTACGCGTGAGTTCTGTTACTTCAAACAGAGAGAGAATAGTACCATTGCCAGAGGAGTTCGCCGTCTTCCGAGGAGTCAGAAGAGCAGGAGTGTTCCAAGGTTTTCCGTCAACCTTGCTGGTTCCTGGAAGCTGTTCGCAGAGGGCGAATAAAGCTTTGAGCAACGGTGATAATTCACCCCAGCAATTCCATCTCTCGCCTGTCATCCTTCTGTTGCCTTTAGCAGTTCTGTCAGTATCTTCTTTTTAGAAGGCACTACTGCCAGTTTGGTACGATCACGAAAATCTCTTTAGATTATTCGTGTATTACGATATCAATTTAGATTTCGTAAATTGCAGAATCCTTCTGGATCTCTGTTGCAAAACCTTCTTTAAGGAGTTGTATTAGAAACATTGTCTTTACAACTGTTTCATTTTCTCAGTTTTCCATCGAAAAATTGTGCCCTGGCGTTCCCGGCAATAACAATATATATATATATATATATATATATATATATATATATATATATATATATATAATTTTTTTTTTGAGGTGTCCTTTCTCCAAGTTGGGCCGTGGCTCAAACCCACCCAGCCGCCCAAGGGGGATTCGAACCCGAAAAAAAAAAAAAAAAAAAAAAAAAAATATATATATATATATATATATATATATATATATAAACCAAAGCCCGTGGACTAAAGTCACCCAGCCGACTTTGGTCCGGGGACCGTGGACAAACGCCACCCGGCCATCCCCGTTGGGGCTCAATCTTGAGACCTCCCCCCAACATACCAACGGTCTTACCGCTAGACCGCGTGCCATTGGCTATATATATATTCAAGCAAATGACCTCTAGCCTAGTGGTTAAGAGAGATGCATGCGGCCCTAGTGGTCAGGAGTTCGAATCCCAGTGGGAGCGATTCCAGAAACAATTTACCTGGTTCCCAAATATATATATATATATATATATTCAATTTTGTACAGGGAATAAAATAGAAGGTAAGATCTGCCCAAGTTTCATTAACAAAAACTTAATGGAGAATATCCTCCTCTAAGATTTTATTAAAATTGTCATTTTATTCGGTTCCGTACTGGTTGTTCAGTCATTCATTTTAATCATCGTTCCTTCAATCAAACTTCAGTCTAATCTTCTAAACCTTGTAGTTTTCATTAATGGTTACTATAGTTAGTTAATCGATGGTTGAATTTGCAGGCGGATGAAGTGGTCTCTTCCGAGCATGGTCGATGACAGTGGTCCAGACCCTTCAGAAAGCAGCACAAGCAACGGCCCTCGTCTTCTAAGAACCATCCAATCTCTCCAGGCCAAGTTGAGCAGCAGAATCAAGGAGTTAAGGAAAGGCCTTACGTTGAAGATCTTCTTCTTCTTATTGGGGTTCTACTGTGCAACTGCATTTGCCACTGTCATAGGACAGACCGGCGACTGGGACATTATTTCTGCCGGTTTAGCTGTTGTTATTGTTGAGGGGATCGGCGCCCTCATGTACAGCGGTTCCTTGCGGTTCTTCAGTAGGTTCAGGAACCTGATCACTGTGTTTAATTATTGGAAGGCTGGGCTTTCCCTTGGCCTGTTCTTGGATTCCTTCAAATATGAGTTGGACATGTTTATTGAATCATGTAATCCTCTCAGTTTTGATATAAATGTGGTCCCTTCATTTTGGTGAAGTTATTTATGGTTCTATGATGACATAATTCCGAGTGACGTCGAAAGCTTGATATTACACATACTTCTTAGGACGGTTTCATTTTTCTAAGCTACCCCCTACAGATTTTACATCATACATTGTTTTGGCCTTCTAATTAACATTCTTTCTCATATCACCAGTGTACTCACTTTCCCGCATCATCACGTCCTTGAACTTTATTTGATAGTTGGCTTGTCAATAACTTCATAGCTACGTCAATAAGGTTTTTAACACCAAACTTCACAAAACCCTTTATCATTTGAAAAGAGAACATCCAGTGATAATATTACGAATGGTTAAAAGGTTTCACGTTACAGATTTTTTTCATATAAGAGAAGTATGAAATAGCATGGGAAGGAAAAACTTTTTAAATTTTCCACTTTAGGGTATGGATCGCCAACTCAATTGGCTTGAGAGCAGTATACGCAGAGGTGGCAAAGTTTTTCAAAATTTTGCCAAGTGAGTGTTAGCCCAATGATTGTATCATGTTTTTGAATATGGCTAATCCATTAAGTTTAACATATTGATGTCACTAATATTCATGTAATCACTATCATGTTGCTACTTAAATTTAGCATTGTCCTACTGTTTACTAAATTTTATCTTATTTGCTACTGTATACTGCTTTGTTCGTCTAACATGTACTTGCAGACAAGAAGTAAGCATGATCAAACCATGACATATGCAATGAAGAATTAATTATGAGCCAAAGACGACGTTATACAAGAACATTTCTCTGAACCGTCCAACGACCTATTCGGGACCTCGCATCGGGGGTTCCGCTGCCCAGTCAGCGGATGGGGGTCGAGGGGGCAACACCCACCCGAAAGGTATTCAGATTTTCAGATCTGTTTATCTTTGGACAACTGTCATCAAGGAAAAAGATGTTTTCAAGTCTGCTCAAATATCAGAAAAAGACGTCATCAAAGGGCTATTGGTTTTTATAATTATTATGTATTTGATCCTTATTTGAGTCTAGAAAATATATGTAAGGTTGATCAGGATCGGTACTGGCTTAGGTATTATCAGTCCACAAATATAAAAAGCCTGTCTATCTATATTTTCGAAATCCACTATCCAAAAAGCCCAAAAACCAAACAGATTCGGCTCAATTGTTCTGACCTAACCCATACAGAACATGGACAAAACTTGGCCCGAGTTCGGCCAGGTCACTTAGTTTTGAAGTTCCTTGATATCTGCATACAACGTTCTAATGCGAGATTTCTGCATCCGAACTTTGTCCGAACTCTATCCGAATTCGGTTTACAAAAATAGTATAAATAGAGAAGAACTTCCACATTTCCAAATCACTCATTCATTCAATCTTCTCTTCTTTATTCATTTCTAAGTGTTTTCTACGAGCTACACTTTCAAATCTAGCCTATACCACTCTTAGCCAAGCCAGTACAGTTTTATTCAATCTAGAGTTTGGTTGTGAAGAGTTGTATCGGAGGCTAAATTCAGAAAACGTTCAAGTTTTCAATCGTCTTCTGGAGTCGGTCGTGCACTCATCGCCAAGCACGGTATTGTTGAAGTTGATCGTGCACTTGTCGTAAAGCACGGTGTTGTAAGAGTTGCAAGCGCTCAGTTAAAGATTGTGCCATAGTGGATTAACATTGAGAAAGAGTTGTAGGAACGATATAGTAAAGCGTAATACTCTAGAGGGGGGGTGAATAGAGTTGGCAGCAAAATAATGCTAATTAAAAAATGTTAGCAACACAATCACAGTATATAATCACAGTTGAAATAATGTAAAGGCAGAGTTCAGAAAGCAAACGCAAAGACAGCGATGTATACTGGTATCCCTCTGTTGAGGACTAATCCAGTCGGTAGAACTCTTGCTACCAGTTGAATCCACTATAGGAAAAACCGCAAGTTTTCTTACGAAGTCCTTGCAACTTCTACAACGCGAGCTTTGATACGAAGAACTCGTCCAACTTCAAATGTGAAGAGGTATTCTTCAATCAAGCCTTCTGATTACAATCTCTCAGAAACTTCTATACCGTACCGCACTGACAAATCGACTAGAGAATTATAACTGGCTTGGGATCTGAAAATGAAAGCTCTAGAAAACTCTTTGGAAGGCAGAAAGCTTTTTAGATAGAGAGAAGATTGAAAGTGAATGAGTGAATTAAAATGATCGAAATCCATCTCTATTTATAGGAATTCCAAAGGGAGAACTCTGTCAGAATTCGGGCAGAATTCGGGCAGAACTCGATGAGCAAATCTCGGTCAAATCCGCAACTGCAGGAGGACCAAGTTCCAGAGAATTCAAAAATCAAACGGCCACCAACCGAACTCTGGCCGAACTTTGGCCGAACTCTGGCCGAGTTCTGTCAGGGTTAGGTTAGGGTTTTAAAATAGATTTTTGGTGATTTTTGAAAACCTTTTTGAAAACCTTTTTGTAAACATTTTGATAGGTCATTTTAAAAAACATTTTGAACTATTTTGGGGATAGCCTATTTGCCAGTACGACTCGGTGTACAACGTATTCCTAGACTCAAATAAAGTAAAAAATTACATTGCATAGGAAGTACAGACTCAAGTAGGCAAACAGATCTTCAGTCTTGAACGGAGTGAATATCCAATCTTGCTTATGTCCAAGAAGCCGAGATGTCCCAACAAGCTTCGTATATCCAGACAGAGTTTTGATCAATTATTAAAATCAGGTTGACCATATGACCAATGGGCCAACAATTTCCCCCATTTTGATAATTGACAAACTATGAATGATATAACATTAAGCTTGTTCAAAAAGAATCAAAACGTGAAATTGTTCATGTCCTGTATTTAACTAAAAAAAATGTTAGATCTTTAATTTTCTCCCCCTTTGTCACTTAGCAAAATAATTGCACAAGAGAAGGCTCCCCCGCAGTAAATGCAGAAGACTCCCCCGCAATCAATGCATAAGTAACAAATAGCGAGAAAACAAATAAAAGAAATATAGTATAAGAATTAGAGATATAGCATCACAGGCATGTAATGTTTCTACAAATTATCATCACAGGCATGTATTGCTTCAAAATCATAAAAAAATCTCAGGCATGCTATTTCACAGGCAGTTTAAAATGGAGAAGCAGTATAAAGAGATAGTGCTTAAACAAAATGCTGAAATAAACTGAGATGTCATAAATGAAACATCATAAACATGTCCATGAAGATAAAAAGTACTGATAGCAAACTACAAAGTACTGATAAAAAGTAAATAATAAAAACTTGGAATGTCGGAGCATTTCCAAGTATACAATAGAATATCACTAATAATCAAATCAGATCTCATCATCACTATCCTCATCAATATCATCAGCAGCGTGGCCAGCATGACCGGAAGTACCAGCACCAGAAGTACCAGCGCCAGTAGGATGAGTAGGGGCGCCAGCATAGAACTCACCAACGTAATCTCGAGGTGCACGATACCAGTCATAGGCGTTACCTGGCTGGAAGTAGGCATGAACAGCCTCATCCTCACAGCGGTAACCCGAAAAAGCTGGATCTCGAGGGATGGAACCGGCTGAATAACCAGTCTGAGCGAATCGAAGATCAGCCAAGGAGTTTGCCATCGCCTGATAATGGGTGACATCGCGGAACTCACGCTCGCGAGCCATGTCCGTCATCGAGACGTGCAAAGATGATAAATGCTGATGTATGCCCTCAAAAGTCATGGCATACGGCTGATGTGGTGAAGATGGTGCAGTAGGAGGAGCAGGAGGTGGAGCTGAAGCAGTACGGCTGCGACGAAAAAGCTGGAGTAACTTGGGCTCAGAGTCCTGAGTACAAGTCGATAGATCGATCTCGAATCGCTGAAAGATACGAGGGAGAATCATCGCGTAAGAGAGATTTCGATCTCTAGCACGACAACGTCCCATCATCTGAATAATAGTCTTAGGGGCGGAAAAAGGAATCCCCTTGATAAGATGGTACATGGCGGACAGCTCAAGCAAAGTCACATCATCCTTGGAAGTGGATTTTGGAAGAAGAGTAGAGTAGATGATGCGATGCAATTCGTAGTTAAACAAGTTTAGGTTGTTAGCCTTGAACTTTCCAGAACGTACTCTGTCAGGTGTACAGAGTTCCGTTTTGAAACTCGTGAGTGTAGTGCCTTCGGGAAAATCGAATTCCGTGATATCAACTAGCGGTTCACCTTCATTGGGAATACCAAGAATCTCCGCTAGGAGGACATCATTGAACTCAATGTCTATGCCTCCAACACGTGTGCTCACGTCAAAAGTATTAACTACGAGATTGCAATAGAACAATCTAATGGCATTAGTAGCAATTGGGAAGCACAATTTAACAAGTGTAACCCTAATGCCTCAAATAAGTGACGATGATCAGGGAATACCGTCCATTTAACCGGAGCACCGCTACATATGGATCGGGTGGAAAAGTCACCGTACCATAATAAAGCTTGATCGAGGGTTTGAAAGAAGAACCCATCGAAAGTGCCATCGCTCTTTTGGACCGACGAAAACAAAGAATCCGTGTGAGGATTCGAAGAGGACCCTTCCTCACTAGGAGTGGTCTTCTTCCTCTTAGACGGATTAAATCTAGGCGCCATTGAAATAAAAAGCACTAATTTGAAAGGTGGAGAGAGAGGGAGTTATACCTCACAAAAATTGGATATGTTGTAGAGAAGAACGATCTCCGCACGATTCTAAAATTTGGAAGGATTTCACCAAGTAGATAGGGAGTAATGGGTTGGTGAATACCTAGGGTTTGGAGGAGTTTCGGGCGGCTGGAGCTGCTGTTTGAAAGTTTGGAAGCAATGGAAGAGAAGAAGCTCCCGGGTTCTGTATATATACACATACACCCTCAACCGAACTCGGGCTGAATTCGGTCAGAGCTCTGGCCGAATTCGCCTAGGGTTCTTTCAGGTTGATTTTTGCTACTTCTTTTTCATTGACTCGTTGCAAATATTTAATTCAAAGATTAGTTATTTTAGTCTTCAAATAACATAATTAATAATATTTTATGAATTAAATGTTATTATACAGTGACTATCTCAGATTAGCTGTAGGAGTACTGTCCCAGCTGGCGGAGGTTCACCGGGGAACTCTTAAGTACCGCTTCGCTTCAACCGTAGTTGTGGTGACAGACAGACTCTTTATTAGCTTGTCTCTAACATAGTTTTTGCATAATGATATATAATCATAAAATAAAATCAATTAATATTATTGACGTCCAAAATTCCTAATTCTCGACGTAAATAATTGAAACGATCTTCCGCTAGAGGTTTAGTGAAGATGTCAGCTAATTGATTTTCAGTATCTATGTACACAAGGTTTATATCTCCATTTTGATGATGATCTCTAAGAAAATGATGTCTAATCTCGATATGTTTAGTACGAGAATGACATACAGGATTCTTAGTCAAATTAATGGTGCTCGTGTTATCACAGAAAATGGGAATATGTGTGAAAAATAAATCAAAGTCTTCTAGGGTTTGTTTCATCCACAAAATCTGAGCGCAACAACGTCCTGCGGCGATATACTCAGCCTCTGTTGTTGATAAGGCTACAGAATTTTGCTTTTTACTAAACCAAGAGACTAGAGCCTTGTCTAAGAAATGACATGTACCGCTAGTACTTTTTCTATCAACCTTGCATCTAGCAAAATCTGCATCCGAATAACCAATAAGGTCAAAGGATTTAGTTTTAGGATACCACAAGCCGACAGAAGAAGTGCCCTTAAGGTATCGGAAGATACGCTTAACTGCGGTCAGATGTGATTCCTTTGGGTTAGCTTGAAAACGTGCACACAGGCAAACACTAAACATTATATCAGGACGACTAGCAGTTAAGTAAAGTAAACTACCAATCATACCTCGATACTTACGTGTGTCGACTGGCTTGCCTTGTTCGTCAGAATCAAGCTTTGTTGAAGTTGCCATCGGAGTGCCAATAGGTTTGACATTGTCCAGATCGAACTTCTTTAGCAAATCTTTTGTGTACTTGGCTTGATTAATGAACGTCCCATTGTCGGTTTGTTTGATTTGTAATCCGAGAAAGAACTTCAGCTCTCCCATCATGCTCATCTCAAACTCATTCTACATACACTTAGAAAATTCTTGACAAAGAGATTCATCAGTGGATCCAAATATGATATCATCAACATAGATTTGAATTAAAAGCAGCTTGCCATTAAAAGATTTAATAAATAGTGTAGTGTCAACCTTTCCTTTTGAAAAATCGTTGTCAAGTAGAAAAGAGCTTAGACGGTCATACCAAGCACGAGGGGCTTGTTTCAAACCATATAAGGCTTTCTTCAACTTGAAAACATGGTCAGGATTTTTGAAATCCGTAAAACCCGGAGGTTGTGCTACAAAAACTTTTTCTTTTATAAAGCCATTTAGAAAAGCACTTTTTACATCCATTTGAAAAAGTTTGAAATCATGAAAACATGCAAATGCACATAACATTCGAATGGATTCTAATCTCGCAACTGGGGCATAAGTCTCATCATAGTCGATACCCTCTTCTTGATTGTATCCTTGAGCTACGAGTCGAGCCTTGTTACGAGTTACTAAACCATCCTCATTTAGTTTGTTTCGGAATACCCAACGGGTGCCAATGACCGGATGATCAATAGGCTTGGGAATAAGTTCCCAAACTTGATTCCGTTCGAATTGGTTCAATTCCTCTTGTATGGCATCTATCCAGAAACTATCACTACATGCTTCATCAATAGATTTAGGTTCTAGCTGTGAAATAAATGCAACACTAGAAACAATATCTCTACTGGATGATCGAGAACTTACTCCTTTGGTAATGTCACCAATTACCAAATCTTGTGGATGATCAGCTGTGAATTTCAACCTCTTCGGTAGACTCTATAGGTAGCTGGTTCCTGGATCTCCTCTAGGGGGTTCAGCTAGTGCAGAGCTTGGTTCAGGTTCAGCTGATGTTGAACTTGATGTAGGCAGATCTTCATCACTATCATCGTGAGTCATTTGGTTTATTTCATCAAAAGTGACGTTGATTGATTCTTCGATGATCATGGTACGTTTGTTGAAGACTCTGTACCCTTTGCTCTTGGCCGCATAACCTAGAAATATACCTTCATCGGCCTTTTCGTCAAACTTTCCCAAGTTGTCTTTAGTATTAAGAATAAAGCACTTACAGCCAAAAATCTTAAAGTATGAAACTGAAGGAATTCTATCAAACCATAACTCAAATGGAGTCTTCTTCGATTTGGGTCGAATTAGAACTCTATTGAGCACAAAGCAAGCTGTATTGACAGCTTTAGCCCAGAAGTATTTGGGTAGGCTAAATTGATTTAACATCACTCTGGCCATTTCGGTTAGAGTTCTGTTCTTACGTTCCACAACTCCATTTTATTGTGGAGTTCTAGGGCAGGAGAACTCATGAATAAAATTGTGTGTGTCACAAAATTGCTCAAAATCAGCATTCTCGAATTCGCCACCATGATCGCTTCTAATGCGAGTGATCATGTAACCTTTTTCATTCTGTACTTTCTTGCAAAAGGCGACAAATTCTGATAATGCGTCATTTTTGCGTGTCAAGAAATATACCCACGTGTATCTAGAGAAATCATCTACAATTACAAATGCATATAATTTACCTCCGGGGCTAGCAACTCTGCTAGGACTGAATAAATCTATGTGTAGCAATTGTAGAGGTCTAGTAGTACATACTGCGTTTACAGACTTGAATGTGGATCTGGTAGCCTTGTTCTTTTCACATTGGCTGCATACCGAATCCTTCTTGAATGTTATGTCTGGTAAACCGCGTACTAACTTCTTTGTGGATAATCTTGAAATTGTATCCATGTTTGCATGACCGAGTCTCATGTGCCATAGATGACTCTCACCACTTTTGGCCATTAAGCATCTACCTGAAATGTTAGCTTCTTCCAGCAGATAGAAAACATATATATTGTCTTCCCTGATTCCTTCAAAGATAGTACTACCAGTTGAGCTATCAACTATAGTACATTTGTCTTTGCCAAAGTTGATACCATAACCATGATCAACAAGATGACTTATGCTGAGCAGATTATGTTTCAACTCGGTAACCAGACAGACATCTTTAATCACGGGATATGGAGACTTACCAACATCACCGATACCAATAATATACCCTTTCAAATTATTACCGAAGGAAACATAACCTTCCTTCTTTTTCTTCGACAGTGTTGCAAATAGGGTAGCGTCACCGGTCATATGCCGTGAGCAACCGCTGTCGAGGATCCATTTGCTTCTAGCATGTGAAGGGTGTTCCACCTACAAAACAGTTTGCAGATGAAACCTTTGGTACCCATTTCTTGTAGGGTCCTGAATTGTTAGCTTTAGGTATCCAAGCATAAACATTTAAATCTACAAGCTTTCTCATTCTACTTGCAGATGATATATGACCAATGAGGCCACAATAATGACATTGTGCATGTCGAGTGTTGAAAGCTGAGTGGTGTGCATGGTTGGTAGGTTTGGGTTTTCTAGTATAGAAGAATGCATACCTATGATCATGTTTGGGCTTAACCTTTTGGGGTAAAGGTTTTATATGGTTTGGTCTGACAGTGTTTGGCTTGGGAATGTTCCGAATTCTCGGTAAGTGACACGTGTTAGGATAGGAAGCAGCAGGCTCAGGCTGTTTTCCTAACCTAATTTCCAACCTTTTGGAAGTGTCATATAACTTAGTATAATCAGAAGTGAGTGATTCCATTCTGATTTGTGCAGATTGAAGACTTTTCTTTTCTCTAGAAAGATCTTCTCTCAATTGGTTTATAATCTTGTCTTTCTCTTCGGATGACTGTTTAGTCTCGTGTAATAAGAGCTTTATAGAGGAAAGCTCACCAGACTCACTAACATTAGCTCTAACCTCAGCTAGTAGGTCGGTAAGTCTTCCTATTTCTCCTTTGTACTCTTTGAGTACCTTATTAGCGGTCTGATATTTACTATGCAGTTTCCTGTAGTCAAGCATCAGGTCACTGAAGGCATCTCCTAATTGCTCAAAGGTGAAGTCATCATATGTTTCTACAGGTTCAGTAGGTACCTGATCGATTGCTATGAAGCAGATGTTTGCAGCGTCCTCTAAATGTTCATCTTCTGAGTCGCTAGCTTCACTCTCATGCCATATGCTGGTGTTGGCATATTTCCGAGACATTGATCTTTTCAGGTTGCCTTTTTCATACCTGTTGTTCTTCTTGCTCGATGATGAGTTAATGGGACAGTCCTTCTTCATATGTCCCTGCTTCTTACAGCCATAGCAGACAGCATCTTCTTGATACCAGTTGTTGCTGTTGTTCTCTTTGACTCTCTTCTCATGTCTCATGAATCTTTTGAACTTCCTTGCTAGGAGAGCTTGATCTTCAGCGTCAGATCCACTGCTGTCTGAGTCATCTTCAGCAGCTTTTCTGTGCTGAGCCTTGAGGGCGATAGTCTTCTCCTTTGGAGCAGGCTCTTCAAAATCTTGTAGCTCCAGTTCATGAGTGAGTAGTTTACCCATGAGTACTTCAAGTGACATTGTGGTGAGGTCGTTTCCTTCAATGATAGCTGTAGCCTTTGGAATCCAGTTCTTGGTGAGAGCTCGCAGGAGTTTGCGAATCTTTTCGTGGTTACTGTAATCTTTGCCTAAGGAGGACAAAGGGTTTACAATATCCAAGAACCTCTCGAACATTTGTGTGACTGTTTCATTTGGCTTCATTTTGAACGCCTCGTACTCTTGAGTAAGTCTGCTGGACTCCTTGACTTGAGTCGTGCCTTCATGTGTAACTTCGAGAAGCTTCCACACACCATTTGCCGTTGTGCATATAGATACCCTGTTAAATTCTGTTCTATCTAAGGCACAAAAAAGAGCATTAATAGCACGTGCGTCAAGACTGGCCTTTTTCTTTTCCTCCTCTGTATAACTGCTTTGGGGTTTTTCAACCAAAACTCCCTCGACAGTTATACGAGGTGGCTTCTGATAGCCATCATGAACAATAGCCCATAAGTCAAAATCAAGAGATTTCAAGAAGAAACTCATCCGTGTTTTCCAATAAGTGTAGTTAGTACCATCAAACAGTGTGGGTCTTTTTGTGGCCTGACATTCACTTGTGAATTTCATAGTAGCCATGTGATGTGCTGTGATCTAATAAATAATGAATAAATAATAGCACTGTTACCTCGCTTTACCTGTAACACCCGCTCTGATACCAATTATAGGAACGATATAGTAAAGCGTAATACTCTAGAGGGGGGTGAATAGAGTTGGCAGCGGAATAATGCTAATTAAAAAATGTTAGCAACACAATCACAGTATATAATCACAGTTGAAATAATGTAAAGGCAGAGTTCAGAAAGCAAACGCTAAGACAGCGATGTATACTGGTATCCCTCTGTTGAGGACTAATCCAGTCGGTAGAACTCTTGCTACCAGTTGAATCCACTATAGGAAAAACCGCAAGTTTTCTTACGAAGTCCTTGCAACTTCTACAACGCGAGCTTTGATACGAAGAACTCGTCCAACTTCAAATGTGAAGAGGTATTCTTCAATCAAGCCTTCTGATTATAATCTCTCAGAAACTTCTATAGCGTACCGCACTGGCAAATCGACTAGAGGATTGTAACTGGCTTGGGATCTGAAAATGAAAGCTCTAGAAAACTCTTTGGAAGGCAGAAAGCTTTTTAGATAGAGAGAAGATTGAAAGTGAATGAGTGAATTGAAATGATCGAAATCCATCTCTATTTATAGGAATTCCAAAGGGAGAACTCTGTCAGAATTCGGGCAGAATTCGGGCAGAACTCGATGAGCAAATCTCGGTCAAATCCGCAACTGCAGGAGGACCAAGTTCCAGAGAATTCAAAAATCAAACGGCCACCAACCGAACTCTGGCCAAACTCTGGCCGAACTCTGGCCGAGTTCTGTCAGGGTTAGATTAGGGTTTTAAAATAGATTTTTGGTGATTTTTGAAAACCTTTTTGAAAACCTTTTTGTAAACATTTTGATAGGTCATTTTAAAAAACATTTTGAACTATTTTGGGGATAGCCTATTTGCTAGTACGACTCGGTGTACAACATATTCCTAGACTCAAATAAAGTAAAAAATTATATTGCATAGGAAGTACAGACTCAAGTAGGAAAACAGATCTTCAGTCTTGAACGGAGTGAATATCCAATCTTGCTTATGTCCAAGAAGCTGAGATGTCCCAACAAGCTTCGTATATCCAGACAGAGTTTTGATCAATTATTAAAATCAGGTTGACCATATGACCAATGGGCCAACAAGAGTACTCGAGACTGTACTAGTCCTCTTAGAGGGATACCAGTATACATCGCTGTGTCACTGAGTTTGAATTCTTGACTCTTAGTTTATCTTATTTTATTTACGTCTTTTATCTGCCATAATATATAGCTGCTTAATTTTTAATTGGTGATTATCTCCTCTGCACACGCACACACTCTATTCATCCACTCTCTAGAGGTGCTCAACGGTTCTATAATTAATATCAAAACTGGTTCTCTTTATATAGGTATTGCTGATCATACTAATTGTTCCTACAATTGGTATCAGAGCAAGGACTCTATTATTTGGCTTAACATCCTTAGAGTAGATCCTTATTATCAATTGTTATACTCTGATTCTAATTTTCTGATATCAATGTTCACAGGTGAAGGACAATCCACAAATAAACTTACACTATTTGATGGAACAAATTACACGTACTGGAAAACACGAATGAGCCTCTACCTAAAGTCTGTAGACTTTGACTTATGGTTAATTGTCATCAATGGCTACAAAAAGCCTACTATCACCTCTATTCTCACTTCCTCTATTATTAACAAGCCTTATTATAGTTACATGGAGGAAGAGAAGAAGTTAGCTAGTCTTGACGCAAAAGCAATGCATGCTTTTTATTATGCTGTAGACATAAATGTATTCAATCTTATTATTACTTGCACAACATCTCATAAAATTTGGAAACTTCTTGAAGCTACTTATGAGTGCAGGTACGAAAGTAAAGCTAGCAAATCTAGAGAAGAGAATAGTCCTCATAATGATACAAATGTGTGCATGATAGCATTGGGATTTAAGGTACAACACAATCCCTAGGTTACACCTACAACAAGACATGACACATCAAAGAGAATTGTTGTACTATTAAAAAGGAAAATTGCTATGAACGATCAAATGAAAGAAGATCGTCATCTCACAAGTACGCTAGCACGAGCATATAGTGTGAAAGCGAGGTAAACAATTTCGAAGAAGAAGAGAGACATCGTCAAGCTGCAAATATATGCTCAATGGCTTTATCCAACAAGGTAGAAAATAATCCTCTTTATAAAAAGAGTGAATTTTTTTTATGATGAGTTATCTGATGCTTTCAGTGATCATTGGAATAACAAAAAAAATATTAGATAAGTATAAGCAAGCTAGAAAGGATATTCTGTCCTATAAGTATGAGAATAAAAAGCTTACTTGCTTATTGAATAATGCTAGAAACACATTTACTTCTGATAATTCTACTGATATTTTCATACATGAGTTTAGATTGTATGAGGCACTTGATTGTATTGAGAAAAACACTCAAGAAAAATACTAAACTTAAGGAGGAATTAGAAATAGAAAAGAAGAAGTATTTTATTGCTTAATATAGAATTGATGCTCTTTCTGCTAAAAATGATGAGATCTACGCTAACTCTAAAAAGTTAGAGATTCGACTGAAAAATGAGGTAGTACAACCTATGACTCAGTCTAACACAATAGACGTGATACATCACAAAGTCACACACGACAAATCTTTTACAAAGGAAGAAAGCAAAGTTGTAAGCCCACTTCCCAAATTTTAATTTTTTTTATATATTTTATTTTAGCTTTAAATACTTTCTACTTAGAAAATAATTTTATTTTTAAATTCTAGTATAGATATTTTTGAAAGAAAAAAAAGCTTTTATCAAATTTATTTTAAAAGATATTTATGTTTACAAAAATATATTTCTAGAATTATTTGATTTAATATTATCATTACGATCTACAAGATATGTTTCAAAATATTATCTTTTTGTATTGAGTATTATTTTGAAGTATTATTTTAAAGGTGTAATTTTTAAAGTCTTATTGTTACAATATATTAAATTTGATTTAGCATTAATTATATATTATTATTTTTGATCAATAAAAGCTATAGCATTATTATTTTAAATGAGATTTTATTTATGTTCCTCAAATTATTTGATAGTATTAAGAATTATTTTAAGTTATTTAGATGTAATTGATTATGTTTTAAAATATTTAATTAATTAATTTATGGAAAGATTTGGTCAATTTATTTTTGATGGATTTAAATCTCTAGAAAGATTTAATCCATATGATTCATAATCCTTGCCTTATTAGGAACCTCCACACCTATATAAAGGGCCGCATCCTTTTATTTTCCTCATATCTAACTAACACCCACCATCATTCTATCGTGCATGCACTGTGTCCGTGTCCATCACTACCCCTTCCACTATTTTTATTTTTTTACATCTATAATTTCTTTCCGTGTCCGACAACCCCGGACACAACCTCGACCCACAGATTTTATATGTCTCGCAGGATATGACATGACGATCAAATTCCTAACCCTAAATCCTAATCCTGGTCGCTCCCTGGCTAAGCCTCCCTGACACCTAACCCGCCTCGATCTCCTCTACACCGCTGACCCGTCGACTACGTCGCTTACCCTGCCTACCGCACTGTCACGACCCGCACCCACTGTGAGTGCACGAGTACATAACAGCGCCCAGCCTACGCCGCAGTGTCGACGGTAGAACGCTGTCCTAGGTCACATACATCTAACAGTTTATAAGATACTTTTACAGTTGATACACTCCGAGTGGAGGTGACATAAATAAGTACAACTCAATCACAGCTAAGGAAGATAGTACTGAACGATAGAATAGATAAAACTCAGAATCCACAGATGATAATACAAGACAAAGAAATAGCTGAAACTAAGATAAACATCTCCGTAATCCAGAGTACAACTCCAATATATACAATGTATCATAACATGAAGTAAATAGAACTAGCCTAGCTAACTAGCCTAGTCTACATAGGTAGTGTCCTCAGCAGGTACTGGATCCTCCTTAGGGTCCAGCTCAAGTGTGTCGTCTAATCCTGCTCCGTAATAGTTGGGATACTGCTCCTCGAAGTCATCTGTAATATTTCAACAAGTCCAGTCAGGACTGGAGCGAGCACAGTACATCTCACGCAGTTCATAATATGACAGGATATATAAATATGCAATAGAGTAAGATACATGAAACGCTGAGAATATACATGAGTAAAAGAGAAGACTGTAATGAAATATCTACTATAAGTGAAGAGCTACAGTGAACTAGTGATTTAGAGTACAAGCTAGACATATAAACGGCTTGAATTTGCACATGAGTAATCTAAGAGTTTGCACAAGAGTATACTACTTTGGAATTATTCACATGACCATTTATACTCCCCCGTACCCCAATCAATACAAAAGGATCCAGATAGGTTATGTTATTGCACATAATATCACATGAAGGCCCATAATAGGGTGCACATGACAGTATATGAGGGCTCCGTAAACATGAGAGTACATGAATCACGAGTGCACATGAATGGTGAAAGCACCGGAGTACATGATGAAAGTGAAACGCACATGACATACTGTAACCCGATACTCCCGAGGGGGATAACATCTCATGAAGGGATCCATATAGTACCAATCCGTGTTAACGTCGTGACAGCATCAAGTAAAGTAATCTAGTACATAAATGTAAATTCTATCAAGTATGAAACGGTCAGAGAATGTACTCGCCTGATATCCTGAATATCCGAAAGAAAATACTGTCTGAGGAGTGGTGTCTGGCTCCTAATCAGAACAACACAAATCACAACATGCCCATGTAATAAAATAAGATACTAAGATGCAGTCAACATGATACTAGGTCAAACCTAGACCAAAGTCAACCCTGGTCAACTTCAGTCAACTAAATAGTCAAAGTAAGGTCAACTAGGTCAACCTAGACTCAATGAAGTCTAACTAGGCCTAAACAGTAGCTAGTACACATCATACACTAGTCTATAGGATATTACACGTGTGCATTTCATACACACAAATAACTCAAGGGTACCCTAGACTATGTCATCTAGGTTATTGGCTATAGGCCCTGACCCATAGGCAATTAGCCATACACTAGGCCATATATCTATGTACACCTTACCTACATAGCCTATACCTATATTGAATCACAACCATATGTAGGCCATATGCTAATACAAACCATATCACTATAGGCCCAGCACCCATATATATATATATATATATATATATATATATATATATATATATATATATATATATATATATATACACATTATGCATAAACCCATAGGAATCTCATCCATACACTATATGTTCACACATTAGCTACACATGTAATTATACATACACCTAGAGAGAGAGAGAGCTATAAAAATAGGCAATGTGTGTGTATGTGTTAATATTGTGTGTGAGGCATGTGTGAACATGTGAGAGTGTGGCATGTGTGTGTGCTCCTGTGTACAGGGAAGTGTTGTGAGTGTTCTCTGTTGTCAACAGGAACCTAACAGTGTGCATATGTGTTAAACATGTGTGTTTGAGTACAATGTGAGAGTGTGGCATGTGTGTGAGGGTGTGGCATGTGTACAAGAATGTATAGGTGTGACAGGAAAGTGGGGGTAGGCTAGTGTGTGTGATGTATCAAGGTATCAAGTGACAGAAAACACATGTATCCAAAGTGTCTCATGTTCAGTGTTCCTGGTTTTGTAACAGGAAAATATGAAAATAGTGTACATGTGTATAATGTCTCAGGAACAACTGACCACAGGTTCAATCTTAGGATTTTAGTGTATGTGTGTGTGATATATTGACAATGTACATATGTGTTAAACATGTGTGTGTGATTGTTAGGACAGTGTCTCAGGAATTGAAGAATCAGTGAAAGCAGTAGTGTCCTCTGTGTGTGTACAAGAAAGTGAATAACAGTGTATACATAGGAATATAGGTGACAAAGCTTCAGGTTTTTGTGTAGTTTTTAGCTCCCAGGTTAACCCAGGTGACAGTGTATTGTAGGAAACCAAAACAGTTTTATCAGGAATTAAAATCAGTGAATACAAGTAGCATAGTGTTGTGTACAAAATTTAGATAGGTGTGAGTTCTTAGGAATTAGGAAACATTCTCAGGAAGTTGAAAATCAATGAATGGCAATGGTTCTCAGTTATCATGGTTTAAAACAGTTCCCATGTGTGATTTGCACATTTCACAAGTTAACAAACCAAAAGTTATCCACAATTCTCCACATTCGAATCCAAATCAGTCAATATCTGTCCAAAGTAAATCCTAACATGACATATAATGCTCAAACAATTTAAACCATAGTTAATTTACATGATACTAAACATTTAATGTAATTCGAAAATGAAAAATCCAGTGAGCAACCTCACTGATACATCCCATGTATCAGTCGAATAGGATAGTTCCTATTCCATATTCAATTTAATAATTAATTAACGAAAATGAAAAATCCAGTGAGCAACCTCACTGATACATCCCATGTGTCCAACACCACACGAATCAGTGTACACTGTAATGGTCCAGTGTCTGTGCCCCCCGTGTCCAGTGTAGGTCAGTTCCCTTACCTGACACGGATCCAAAGGACACGAGACTTGTGGAGTGTCGTTTCAGACACTGCTCCGAGCTCCGACACCGCCTACGTGTCCTACAGCACCTGTATGAACACCCGAACAGCAGGGCACTGCTGCCCGTACGCGCGTGGTCGTGCCCATGGGTTCGATACAACTCTAAAACGATAAGAAATCACCTCAGTCACTTAGAAACCCGTAAGCGACACTAAAACACGAATTTCTATTCAAACACAAATCGAAAACTCGATCGAAATGCCCACTGTGGCATTTCGTCGAACACTAATAACTGTCGACTGATACGTGTCCTATACGGACACGTAAAGGATACGAAAGTCTACAAAACATATCCCTACAGTGAGAGGACACGTAGAGCTTCCTCTCCATGCAAAAAAAATCAAAATTTGGTGGAGGGAATAGAAAGTTACCTATGGGTGTTCTTCCACAATGAAACCTTTAAAAATAAGATCTCCACTAGCTAGCTCAAAGCCCCAAATTGTGTCAAACCTGTCAATAATCTCCATGAACAGTAGGGGACACTAATTATGTCACCATGGAATAAATTTCAATGAAAAAGGATCACTATTGATTAAAATAGGAAGAGTTTTAAATGGGTACAAACCTTGTTCTTGCATATGATGGAATGAACAAAGGAGGCTACTATTTTGGGAGGGATTTTATAGGGTGTTGTTCCCTGGGGGGGGAGGCGGCCACCAATGCTAAGGTTTTGGGTTTTGGGGAATCAATCCAAGGGCTCTCATCACATCTAATCTATTCAATGGCTAGAAATCTTGGTTTCCCTTTTAGTTAAGTTGCAACCCATTTTATTCTAACTAATCATGACTTAACCCAACTTACCAATACTAACTAATACTAACCATGGCTAACTAGACTAACTATGACTAATCTAGGTTAGGTCCAAACTAGGTTAGGGCTAATATCAATCACATGGCAATCAATTAAATAATATTTAAATCACACCATTCTAATAATCATATTAAATTCCAAATAATATATATTAAATTCAAATAAATTCAAAATGACAAAATATCCTCAAACTAAAAATGTGGTAGTGACAAATCTACCCTCCTTAAAAAAATTTCGTCCTCGAAATTGAAAGGCGAAACTAACTGATGAGAAGGATAGACAATCATCCTCACGGTCCAAAAAGATAAGGGTATCGCTCGCGCATCTCATCCTCCCGCTCCCAGGTAGACTCTCCTGGAGAATGATGCCTCCATGCGACGCGAACCAAGGGTATCACCTGGTTTTTCAGTACCTTCTCTCAGCAATCCAGAATTACCACAGGCTGCTCTGGATAACTGAGAGTAGGTCCCACCTCAATCTCCGAGTGATCGAGTACATGGCTAGGGTCAGCCACATACCGTCTCAACTGTGATACGTGGAATACGTTGTTAACACCCACTAGTACAGGTGGCAAGTCTAGCCTCTATGACACGTCTCCGACTCTCCCGCTGATCACGAAAGGTCCGATGAAGCGTAGGCTAAGCTTTCCACCTCCACCAAAACGTATAGTACCACGAGTCGGAGATATCCGCAGAAAAACCATGTCTCCGACCTAAACACAAACAAGGTCTCATGTTACTAAATAATCAAACATGATCAAACAAACAACAACAACAACCTACTTCTAATCCTATCTCTAATCTACTAAGTCAAACATAGTCAATGGTTAACTACCAGTCAACAACTAGTCAATTTGTCAACATCCAAGCACTTGGTCAAAACTGGTCAACTAAGTCAACTTGGACTATTGGGTCAATGGCTAATCTAGGGTTCAGACCTAAATAGTCTATAGTGTTAAAAATATCAAGGCCAACTAAATCCTAAGTTCAACATACATATGTATACTCTACATTAAACTAGACTCATAACTTCTAACCCTTAACCATAACATATACTCTAAACTACCTCACATAACCCTATATATTTTACCCTCTAATACCCATATATCTCTAATATAACCCCATAGAACCCACACTATTCTAAGTGTAACATCTATGCATACATATAGACTAACCATCTCATATGCCTAAGTAGCTAAGGAATGAAGTGCCAATTGCAAGAGGGTGAAGTGTGAACTGTGTATCTGAGTCTAATGTGTCAGGAAAGTCGTGTGATAATGATGAAGCACAAGATGGCGTGTCCGAGTAGGACACGAAGGTCATGGGTACCTTACTGGAAAGGGCAAGGAAAATAATAAATCATCAAGGCTGTCAGACATACTAACATCCTATATGGAAATTGGTTGGTCAGGGAAATTATCTACAATGGATTATTATTCTAATACCAATGCTAACTGCCATCTCTAGGGTACAGACACCCTACAAGTCGTCATATCATTATACTATGAAAGATCTACATATGGATAAGTTCTACAAAACTAAAATATTTCTACTCCTAAGTTATTGATGATAGAATACAATTTTATAACAACAGAAGGTATGATAGAGATGATAGGTTAAAACCTTCTCAAGATAAAATCTAATAATCATATGCATCTGTCCAAAATTATGTTACTCAGAGTCTTCGTCATGCTAGTGAGCAAGGCTACGATAATCACAGAGTCCTTGACTAAGGTACATACCTCTAGAATTATGGTATTTAAAATTTTTGTATTGTCGCATGCTTGACAGCGAAAACCTTAAATTCCTACACCCGAGAAATACGTCCAAAATTTGACTATGTCCTCTATGCCAGCTAACACGACCATCGAAGATCCTAGATCCCATAACTGAGGTGACCTAGACCATATGATTTATCTTGGCAGAAAAATTAAATCGGCAATGAAATCCAAGAATCAGATTTATCTACAACAAGAACGATAAGTAAGATCTGTTGGAACTGAATTTTGAGATGGTTAAAATATGGCAAGGAACGGAATTAAGATGAACAGAACCTGTGATAAGCTCTCCCACTACCTGTGCACTCTCAGCTGCCATAGCATAAGCTCGCCCCTGCTGGCCTCCTCCAGCCTGATGCCGTACGAATCTCTACGGCTGAGTCTGAAATGGTAGTCCCTCATGCTGGCTCACCGGAGCCTTCGCTCCTGCTCCCTGAGCTGTCCGTCTAGGAAACTTGGGACACTCTCTTAACTGGTAATATGATGCTTCGCAAAGTAGGCACTTGCCCAACCTCATTCAGTATTTACTCCAATCGTGCCCTGGGTTCCTACAGAAAGGGCAACTGGTAACCTGCTGCTGATCTACCGGAGCCTTGGCTCCTCCTTCTGGTGCTGCTCCCTGTGCTACTCTGCCTATGTTCTGGGAACACTCCCTAAGCTGGTGGTCCGCTGCTCCACATAGTAGGCACCTGCCCAGCCTCTTCCTGCACTCACTCCATCCATGTCCCGGCTTCTTGCAGTAGGGACAACTGACTGTCTGCTGTCTGGGTGCCTGATATTGTCTGGGCTGCTGCTGAACAAGCCTCTGCTGATACTGAAGCTGACACTGACCTCACAGTTATCGAGCAGCCACCATCTCTACTGTCGTCCTGACCAACTGGTGGGTATCGTGTACGCTCTGTCGGAGATCAGCAGACTGACTCTGCTGCATCTGCTGTTGAGCCTCCAGGAATCGCTGAAAAAGAGTAAACATCTGAGCCACTGCCTCTGAAGGTAACTGCTGCTGGAACATATCCGAAATGACGGGAGAAGACCTCCGGACAGGTGGAGGTACACTTCTAAAAGCTGCATACGCTCCTATATGAGCAGAAACAGGAGGTGATGTGGTCCCAGCGTCCATAATCGGGCGAGGGACGGTAGACCTCTCACCAACATCTGCTGAGGCAGAGCGATGCGATCGTGTCTCAATCACCATCCTGGAGACAGATTAAACAAGGAATCAATACTGAGATAGAAACGATAATTCAAGAGAGGATAGTTATTTCAAGGAAGGAATCTTCAACAGGAACTTAGATGACAGGAATTCAGTCAAGAGTTTTTCCTAATGTGATTGAGTATCTCCAAAAATATCCTAATCCTACTGCAGGCTACAGTGGTACTCTAGTTCAAATACCACTACATAAACTTGACCTGCATGGGCCACCACTAAAAATGTGTCACGACCCACACCCACTGTGAGGGCACGAGTATGTAACAGCGCCCAGCCTACGCCGCAGTGTCGGCGGTAGAACGCTATCCTAGGTCACATACATCTAACAGTTTATAAGGTACTTGTACAGTTTATACACTCCGAATGGAGGTGACATAAATAAGTACAACTCAATCACAGCTAAGGAAGATAGTACTGAACGATAAAATAGAGAAAACTCAGAATCTACAGATGATAATATAAGACAGAGAGATAGTTGAAACTAAGATAAACATCTCCACAATCCAGAGTACAACTCCAATATATACAATGTATCATAACATGAAGTAAATAGAACTAGCCTAGCTAACTAGCCTAGTCTACAGGGGTAGTGTCCTCAGCAAGTACTGGATCCTCCTGAGGGTCCAGCTCAAGTGTGTCGTCTAAGCCTGCTCCGTAATAGGTGGGACACTGCTCCTCGAAGTCATCTGTAATATTTCAACAAGTCCAGTCAGGACTGGAGCGAGCACAGTACATCTCACGCAGTTCATAATATGACAGGATATATAAATATGCAATAGAGTAAGATACATGAAACACTGAGAATATATATGAGTAAAAGAGAAGACTGTAATAAAATATCTACTATAAGTAAAGAGCTACAGTGAACTAGTGATTTAGAGTACAAGCTACACATGTGAATGGCTTGAATTTGCACATGAGTAATCTAAGAGTTTGTACATGAGTATACTACTTGGGAATTGTTCACATGACCATTTATACTCTTTCGTACCCTAATCAATACACAAGGATCCAGACAGGTTATGTTATTGCACATGATATCACATGAAGGCCCATAATAGGGTGCACATGACAGTACATGAGGGCTCCGTGAACATGAGAGTACATGAATCACGAGAGTGCACATGAATGGTGAAAGCACCGGAGTACGTGATGAAAGTGAAACGCACATGACATACTGTAACCCGATGCTCCTGAGGGGGATAACATCTCATGAAGGGATCCATATAGTACCAATCCGTGTTAACGTCGTGACAGCATCAAGTAAAGTAATCTAGTGCGTAAATGTAAATCCTATCAAGTATGAAACGGTCAGAGAATGTACTCGCCTGATATCCTGAATGTCCGAAAGAAAATACTGTATGAGGAGTGGTGTCTGGCTCCTAATCAGAACAGCACAAATCATAACATGCCTAGGTAATAAAATAGGATACTAAGATGCAATCTACATGATACTAGGTCAAACCTAGACCAAAGTCAACCCTGGTCAACTTTAGTCAACTAAATAGTCAAAGTTAGGTCAACCTAGACTCAATGAAGTCTAACTAGGCCTAAACAGTCTACCTTAGCTAGTACACATCATACACTAGTCGATAGGGTATTACACATGTATGTATTTCATACACACAAATCACTCAAGGGTACCCTAGGCTATGTCATCTAGGTTATTGGCTATAGGCCCTGACCCATAGGCAATTATCCATACACTAGGCCATATATCTATGTACACCTTACCTACATAACCTATACCTATATTGAATCACAACCATATGTAGGCCATGTGCTAATACAAACCATATCACTATAGGCCAAGCACCCATATATATATATCTATACACATTATGCATAAACCCATAGGAATCTCATCCACACACTATATGTTCACACATTAGCTATACATATAATTATACATACACCTAGAGAGAGAGAGCTATGAAAATGGGCAATGTGTGTGTGTATGTGTTAGAATTATGTGTGAGGCATGTGTGAATGTGTGAGAGTGTGGCATGTGTGTGTGCTCTTGTGTACAGGGAAGTGTTGTGAGTGTTCTCTGTTGTCAACAGGAACCTAACAGTGTGCATATGTGTTAAACATGTGTGTGTGAGTGCAATATGAGAGTGTGGCATGTGTGCGAGGGTGTGGCATGTGTACATGAATGTATAGGTGTGACAGAAAAGTGGGGGTAGGCTAGTGTGTGTGATGTATCAAGGTATCAAGTGACAGGAAACACATGTGTCCAAAGTGTCTCATGTTCAGTGTTCCTGGTTTTGTAACAGGGAAATATGAAAACAGTGTACAGGTGTATAGTGTCTCAGGAACAACTGACCACAGGTTCAATCTCAGGATTTCAGTGTATGTGTGTATGATATATTGACAGTGTACATATGTGTTAAACATGTGTGTATGATTGTTAGGACATTGTGTCTCAGGAATTGAAGAATCAGTAAAAGCAGTAGTGTCCTGTGTGTACAGTGAAGTGAAAAACAGTGTATACATAGGAATATAGGTGATAAAGCTTCAGGTTTTTGTGTAGTGTTTTGCTCCCAGTTTAACCCAGGTGATAGTGTATTGTAGGAAACCAAAACAGTATTATCAGGAATTGAAATCAGTAAATACAAGTAGCATAGTATTGTGTACAAAATTTAGATAGGTGTGAGTTCTCAGGAATTATGAAACATTCTCAGGAAATTGAAAATCAATGAATGGCAATGGTTCTCAGTTATCATGGTTTAAAACAGTTCCCATGTGTGATTTACACATTTCACAGGTTAACAAACCAACAGTTATCCACAATTCCCCACATTCGAATCCCAATCAGTCAATCTCAGTCCAAAGTAAATCCTAACATGACATCTAATGCTCAAACAATTTAAACCATAGTTAATTTACATGATACTAAATATTTAATATAATTCGAAAATGAAAAATCCAGTGAATAACCTCACTGATACATCCCATGTATCAGCCGAATGGGATAGTTCTCATTCCACATTCAATTTCACAATTAATTAATGAAAATTAGGTAGGTAATTAATATACAATATATGCACATGTCACACACTCCATAAGTCTCCAAAATCAGGACACAAATGTGTCCAACACCACACGAATCAGTGTACACTGCACTGGTCCAGTGTCTGTGCCCCCCGTGTCCAGTGTAGGTCAGTTCCCTCACCCGACATGGATCCAAAGGTACGAGACTTGGGGAGTGTCGTGTCAGACAATGCCCCAAGCTCCAAGTCAAAGGACACGCGCCCACGTGTCCTACAGTACCTGTACGAACACCCGAACAGCAGGGCACTGCTACCCTCATGCGCGTGGTCGTGTCCATAGGTTCGACATGACTCTAAAACGACACAAAATCACCTTTGGGTGTTCTTCCATAATGAAACCTTCAAAAACTCGATCGAAATGCCCACTGTGGCATTTTGTCGAACATTAATAAATGTCGACTGATACGTGTCCGATACAGACACGTAAAGGATACGAAAGTCTGTAAAACCTATCCCTACAGTGAGAGAAAACCTAGGGCTTCCAATCCATGCAAAGAAATCAAAATTTGGTGGAGGGAATAGAAAGTTACCTATGGGTGTTCTTCCATAATGAAACCTTCAAAAATGAGATCTCCACTAGCTAGCTCAAAGCCCCAAATTGTGTCAAACCTATCAATAATCTCCGTGAACAGTAGGGGGACACTAATTATGTCACCATGGAAAAAATTTCACTGAAAAAGGATCACTATTGATTAAAATAGGAAGAGTTTTAAATAGGGACAAACCTTGTTCTTGCAAATGATGGAATGAACAAAGGAGGCTACTATTTTGGGAGGGATTTTATAGGGTGTTGTTCTCTAGGGGGCCGGCCACCAATGCTAGGTTTTGGGTTTTGGGGAATCAATCCAAGGGCTCTCATCACATCTAATCTATTCAATGGCTACAAATCTAGGTTTTCCTTTTAGTTAAGTTGCAACCCATTTCATTCTAACTAATCATGACTTAACCCAACTAACCAATACTAACTAATACTAACCATGGCTAACTAGACTAACTATGACTAATCTAGGTTAGGTCCAAACTAGGTTAGGTCCAAACTAGGTTAGGTCCAACCTATGTTAGGGCTAATATCAATCACATGGCAATCAATTAAATAATATTTAAATCACACCATTATAATAATCATATTAAATTCCAAATAATATATATTAAATTCAAATAAATTCAAAATAACAAAAATATCCTCAAACTAGAAATGTGGTAGTGACACGCACAACCACTACCGGTTCCACGAATACCCCTTCCCCTGTAAGTACCCCTTTTGTCACGTCCCAGAACCAGAATACTGGAGTACGGGGGACATACACAACCAGCTACGTACATTAAGGTATAATCTACCCCGATATACGGTCACGGCTGTCTAGAATACTTGAGAGTTTATCTACAAGCCATCAGTCTCTTATGTTCATGAACAAGCCTATTGTCTCAATCTCAAGCAAATAATAGCAGTTACAAGATGTCAGAGCACCAAATATACAATAGTAAGGCATCCCATAAATTACATATTTGGATGATCATGAAGCTAGTCATACAAAATGTGAAGACACGAAAGAGTTCCAGTCATACATGATCAACCCTAGGATTTGTCAATTATGTTACAGCCCGTAGACAGACAGTAAGTAAAGTTGCAAACGAGCTAACACTTGCTCAGAGGCTAAACGCCTCAAAAGAATAATTTTACAATAGAGTGGGAGAGCCAAAATAAAACCCACTCATTGCCAGGGTTACGCCTAATGGTCACCATCTGGCTGAAAGGTAGAAAGATCTTCTGGAGCTGCTCCGGTATCTGGCCATACAAAACCAGCTGAGTCAGATCCCAGGAAGAGCAAGTGCCACAAAGGAGGCTTCACTTAAGATCTTAAACCAACAATTAGCACAAGAACATAATTATATAATAAAAGACTGGAAATATAGAAAACCATGATGATATACGAAGATAACCATGGACTATTCAGACAACCAAGTTACAACCCTTAAACCAAACAAGGATCGGGATTGTAACCCTTCATCGAAATGGAACTTGGTTTCCCACCATTTATCGATAAAGTAAAAGCATAAGCATTCAGGTCATGTAACTATCTTATACCGGATCAGGACAAGACTAGACTGGGTTAGACTCCATCCAATCAATCAAGACCAAGCAATAAATACGACTTGATACTTTAACTAACTAGGGTTATCACAGGCCTAGTTACTAGCAAGATACAATGAGATTGTTCTATAGCCACAAGTCCTGCAGACTATCCAGGCTATCCGGGTGCAAATTAGGAGTTGAATTTATGTGGGTACATCGTCCAGGAAACATATGTACCCTTAAGTAGCTTAAAGGGTGCAACACATGAAAGTGTGCTGGAAATGTGTCCTACTCGACGGCAGGCTACAGATCCCAGATGGGGCGCCTAGGTAACGAAATTTCCTGTAGCTGAAAAATCTCTTCATGACTATTGAATTATTCTAGTTATTAGCCTTGGTCAGTTTCAGTAAGTACCCCTGACCGTGGTACTCAGGGGTCCCTGCCCTAGCCATGATGCAAGACAATATTGGTTCATTTGTACAAACAAAATCATCTACGGTGTCCAGGCCATTCATTCTTGTCATGTCATGCTAGCCGTCGCAACAACATTCAATAGTTCCCATCATGCTCACTAGTCATGTCTTGTCATGTTATGTCATGTCAGTTACTTGTCATACCATGCCATGTACAATTATCTGTCCAGTCGTGTCAATCAATTCAAGATTATCAAGTCCGTGACAAGAGGGTACAAGAAAAAGGCACACGGGTACGTATAGGAACTCAAGCCTCTACGCGAGAGAAACTACGCTAGGCTAGGGAGGCCCGAGCGTAAAAATGGCTTTACGCGAGTAAGACCAAGAAATGACCCCTCTACGCGAGCAAGAACTCTACGCGAGCAGCCCTCCATGCGAGACTCTACGCGAGCAAGAACTCTACGCGAGCAGCCCTCCACGCGAGACTCTACGCGAGCTACTACGCACACGAGATTCTACGCGAGCTTCTACACACACGAGACTCTACGCGAGCTGGAGTCCCCGGCGTAGAGCTCGAATAAGCTCGGCGTAGAACGGACTACGCGGGCACACATGGCGTGTGCCTAAAGGAGGAAAAATGCTACGCTGGCACGTAAAACATGGGCGTAAAGGAAGTCACTACGCGAGCACGTATGAACGTGTGCGTAAAGGGCTCGTCTTTTCTCCAAGGCCGAAACTTACACCCATGGAGACTCAAGAACTCAAGGAACCCTATCTCGGCCAAGACTTGGTAAAATCCAACCATTCAAAAGCCAAACTTGCGTAAAATCGAAATTTCCACCACATGGAACTCTCCATTTTTGAAAAAAACCAAGTTCAGTAGATCAAAACCATGAAGATCAAAAATACTGAAACTTAGATCTACATGAAAGGAACCATAGAAATTAAAAATGCTAAGTACTAAAGTGTCTTAGAATCTCATGAGGAAGACAATAGAACAACAAAATAAGTTCCTCCATGAAGCAAGTTGTACTTGCATACTACAGGTGGTCGGTGGAGAAATGAAGAAGAAGAAGAGTAGTAATAGGAAATGAATGAGGAGAGAGAAGGGTTGTTGGGTTAATAAATGGGGGATGGTAGTAGGTAGGGGTTTGCATACTAACCCGAACCAAACCCAACTAGACTGAACCCAACTAAACCCGATGCATGTCCAAGCCAGAATAAACCACACGAATCATGAAATGCCAACTAACTCATGCCAATACAAGAAACCCAAGACTAGCCAGCCAGGACAAGTCGAAATACGGATCCGAGATACGTATACCAAAATACGTATAACGAAAATCGAGGGTGACAATTCTACCCACCTTAAAAGAATTCTATCCTCGAAATTAATCAAGAGGCTAGAGATGTCGAGCAAACTACACTAATCACAGGCAAGATATAACTAAGCAATCAACCAAACAATCAATCATGCAAGCAAGAAATCGAAGGTATGAGGCATAAGGAAGACATTATACCTCACGAGTCAAACATCTCGGAATATTACGATCGGATGTCATCCTTATGCTCCCACGTTGACTCACCCAAAAAGTGATGACCCCAAGCAACACGGACTAACTTGATAGTCTTGTTCTTGAGTATCTTCTCTCTTTGGTCAAATATGGATACGGGTCTCTCCTCTACGAAAGGTTGGTACCAACAACCAATTCCGAATGATCAAGGACATGTCTCGGATCTGGGATATACCATCGTAATTGGGATACATGGAAGACATCATGCACCTCATACAACGACGGCGGAAGAGCGAGACGATAAGATACATCACCTACTCGCTCTAGAATGTCGAATGGCCCTATATACCTAGGACTAAGCTTTTTCCGTACGTTGAAACGAATGACGCCACAGGTAGGCGAGATCCTGAGGAATACATGGTCACCGACAGAAAATTCAAGGGGACGCCGATAAGAATCGGCCCAATGATGCTGGCGATGTTGTGCAACTCGCAGATAATCTCTGACTTGCCTGACCACCTCAATAGTCTGACTGACCAATCCTAAAAGAAAGAAAATAAGCTATATTGGTGAGTCTGTCGACTACAACCCAGATATCATCTCTCCCAGCTGGGGATCTAGGTAATCCAGTTACAAAATCTATGGTAATGTGCTCCCATTTCCAATCTGGGATCCGCAAAGGTTGAAGAAGTCCAGCCGGTCTCTGATGCTCAGCTTTAACTTGTTGGAAAACTAAACATCGAGAGACAAACCGGGCTATCTCCCTCTTCATGCCATTCTACCAAAAATGCTGCCAAAAATCACGATACATCTTCGTACCGCCCGGATGAATCGAAATGTGAGCTTCTGCCATGATCTCCTGTCTAAAATCACCACCGGGCACACAAAGATGCCTCCCATGTCGAAGTGTACCATCTTTATGGATACATAACTCTGGTTTTCGTCCTGCTACACATTCTGCCCTAAGCCGCCGAAGCTTAGAATCTGATGACAGAGCTAACCTGATCCTATCAACTATACTGGACTGAACTTGTAAGCTGGCCATCAATGCCACACTGGTAGGAAGGACAACTTCTATACCCATCTTCTGAAGATCTGCTAACAACTCTGGTTTGTAGAAGCATGGAAAAGGATAAGAAAAAGCCTATGCGGCTCCAAACAAAAGGAGCCTCATGCGGCTAAAGAATCCTTCAGAACTTTATGCGGATCAGAACTCCCCAACAGCTCCATGCGGCTCAGACAAAGACACGTGGCCATACGCTGTCTGCTTCTACAGCTGGCTATAAAGCAGCCTCCCAATTAATTGCTCTGATGACAGCTCTGACGTAATGAATGATAGCTCTGACACAATAAATAACAGCCCTAACATAAGGATAGCGTGCTTCTTGGGAAAAAAAAAAATCTTTTATAACTGACAGGATCCGTCGAGTCCCAAGCACCCCTATGCGGCTGTCTTCTTCATGTGGCTGCCTCCTTTATGCGGCTGTCTTCTTCATACGACTGTCTTCTTCATGCGGCTGCCTCCTTCATGCGGCTGTCTTCTTTATGCGGCTACCTTCTTCATGCGTCTGCCTCCTTCTCGCGGCTGACATCCCTATGCGGCTGCCATCTTCATACGGCTTTCTGCTTCATGCGGCTGCCACCTTCATCCGGCAGCTACCTTCATGTGGCTACCTCCTTCATACGGCTGTCTCCTTCACAAGGCTGCCATCCTCATACGGCTGCTACCTTCATGCGGCTAGGGTTGTGGGGGGCCACCATATGTGGTTCACTTAGAGACCGCATACGAGAGAGAGACACGTGGCGATCCTCATGACAAGTTGAGACACGTGGCTGTCTTTTCCCCTCGGATTTATGGCTGCTGGCAAATCCTGACAACCAGATTTAGTACAATCACCATTATTACTCAAATCAAATCTGATTTATTGTAATTAAGCAAATTGGACACGTAGTGGAAGATCCGAGCTTGTCATGACAAATTATGAAGATTCATTGCAATCAGCATTAATTGCCCATACATATTTGACGCAATCAATAATTAATTACCCAGATGTAATGCAATCAAGATTAATGGCCCAGATGATTGGCTGCCGACTTTTAAAAGGAGAAATCATTGTAAACCCTAATGATCACACCCCACTCTTATAAATAGCAAGGTGCCATTCCCTTACAAAAGGATCCGATCCTAATTATAAAAAATATAGCAATGTGCCATTCCCTTGCAAAAGAGATCGCCTCCACCCGGTTGGACATACAGAGAGACGAAGGCGTGCGCAGAAGATGTTGGCACAATGATTATATCATGTTTTTGAATATGGTTAATCTGTTAAGTTTAGCATTTCATTATCACTAATTTTTATACTATCACTATAGCATTTCTACTTATACTCGTACCTTTTATGATATGTGCTTATTGTGTTATATATTAGTGATATAAGCTTTTACTATATATATCTTAAATTTAATTGAGCCACCAAAATCAGAACTATGTTTTGATTATGGTTATCCAATTAAGTTTAATATTATGATATCACTAATATTTATACTATCGCTATGGCATTGATACTTAAACTCAGTATTGTCCTAATGTGCATTAAACTTATCATGCTTGCTACTATGTATATTGCTTTGTTCGTCTAACTTATATATGCTGAAAAGCAATAAGCAAGATCAATGTGGACATATGCATTGAAGAAATTATGGTGGGCCAAAGACGACCATCCCACAAGATTTTTCTGAACCACCCGACGACATCTCCGGAGCCACGCACTCGGGGGTTCCGCTGTCCGGTCAACGGATGGAGGTTGAGGGGGCATCGCCCCTCGTTGGGGGTTTGGGGGCAAAGCCCCCAAAAGGTTCAGTTTTCGCAAACTGGATATCTTTGGACAGCTGTCGCCAAGGGAAAAAGCTAGCACCTATCAAAGAAAAAAGCCAAGCCATGCCATCATCATTTTAAGACTCCGAAAAAGCCTGCACCTGCTACAGTATATCTGGAGTCTGTAATGATTCTTAAGAATAATTGTAAACACAAAAAATGGATGGCAAAATCGAAAGCTAGGATAGAAATTAGCCCAGGATCATTTTCGGATGAAAATCGGTATACCGACGGTATACCAGTCTTAACCGACGGTATACCAATTTTGTTCACAAAAAGTTTTCTGTCTACAAAATCGGCATACCGACGGTATACCGGTTCAGTAACGTTGAAATTCCAACGGTCGGATTTTGAGCATTTAATGATCCCAACGGCTATATTTCTAGTTGTTGTAATTCCAGACCAGCATACCGACGGTATACCAGTCATACGACGTTATACCGGTCGCTGTCTAGAAAGTTTCCTTGAGCTCTTTTCAATGCTTTGGTTATAAATAGCCTTGAACCCCTTCATTCAAGGTTGATGCTTTGAGCCTAAAAATTTCTAAACTACCAAAGCCTATCCACAAACAACTCTACAAAGCTTTTATTTGCCATCCACAAATTGTGTTAGAGTTATTGAGTTGAAAAGTGAGATCTTCATCTTATTGTATAAGGAGATCAAAACCTATTGTGAAAGGTTGAAGTTGGAGAGTCTTCGTATCCAAACTCTTGGTTGAAGTTGGAGAGTCTTCGTATCCAAACTCTCGGTTGAAGTCGGAGAGGCCTTCGGATTAAAGCTCTCGTGTAAGAAGTTGGCGAGTTCTTCGGATTCAAACTCGTGTGTAACTATTTACTTAAATAGTGGATTAAATCCGGAGAGAGTTTCGGGACTGGATTGCCTCTAGGAGAGGATACTAGGATACATCGGGTGTCGGTATTGTTATTGCTTCTTCTCTTGTACTTATATATTTAAATTGCTAATTAGCTTGTGCTAAGTGCTTGATTAGTTAGCTTGACCCTATTCATCCCCCCTCTAGGGTTCCTACAATTGGTATCAGAGCAAGAACTCTATTATTAGGCTTAACATCCTTAGAGTAGATCCTTGTTATTTTCCCATGGCATCATATTCCTCCTACTCCTCCTCCGATAAAGAGGGTTTTACTTCTAGTAGCATAGACAATCATGTTTCTTCTAAATGTAAGAAATGCTCTAAGTGGAAAGCCATGGCTAAATAATCCTTAGAGATTCTTGACAACCTTTATTCTACAAACGAAGAACTTTCTGAAAAGGTTATTCATTTAGAAGAAGCAAATGAGTTTTTGAGAAATGAAAATAATGTTTTATTATCTAGACTTGATTCTCAAAACTCATCTTGTGTTTCTTTAAAGAGTTTGAATGAGGCTTTGATTTTGAAAATCAAATCTCTTTCCTCATCAATAGAAGATCTTAAGAGGCAAACTCATGAGCTAAATCATTTGCATGATTCTTCTATTGACTCTTTAAAGAAACAAAATGATGATTTTATTTCTAGAATTATTTTATTTGAAAAAGAGAATAATGTTTTAAATGTTAAATTTGATTCTCTTACTTGTATGCATGATGATTTGATATTAGAACATGATATTCTTAAGACCAAATCCATGCATGCTCACTCTAGAGACATTCATCATTCTAGTATGTCACATGTTCATAACCATGCTTATTCTGATACATGTGCACACACTAGCATTAGATGCTTCTATTGATCTCGTATTGGACACATAAGCTTTACATGTCCTATTCGTAGGACCTTCACTACCAATGCTAGAGTAAGTGCTATATGGGTTTCTAAAGCTAATAAATGTGGATCCAAGTTTATTTGGATACCAAAGTCTTCATCTAATATTGTAGGTGAAGCTTCTTGTATCGGAACATAGCACTGAGGAGTGTGTTGGTGGTTGCAAAGCTCATAGGTCTTCTAAGCAATTGTACCAACACAAGTGTGGCCACTTGAGCCACTTTGGTAACATGCTAATCGTTTCTCTTTAAATTATTTATATTTGTAGAATCTAGCATATTTCTCTTGATGACTTTGCTACTAGCTCACATTGATATCCTTCAGTTGCCTTCTATATAAATCAATGTGAGATACAATATTAGCATGCTTAGTTAATTTTCTTATTAATTCTTTTATCTAGCATGACTAGTTACTCGGCTTAAATGATTAGTTCACACTATGTAGTTTATCACTCATTTTCTATTAATTGTGACACATTTGATTTATGCATGCTTGTTATTCTTAATCTCTTTATTATGAAGCATGCATATCACTCTAGTCCATAGGAGCTTGATTTTGATTTGAGTTAATATGATTTTAACTCTCCGTCTTTAAAGTTTTTGAAATAGTTTCTTCTTACCGATTTCTCCTTTATATGTATTATTTTCTTTAAATCGGTATTTGTGAATATATATGTTTAGCATAAGATTCTTATCACTTGACAAGTATACACTTATACTTCCATTTTAACCTTGTGCTTACATAATATATCCATTATTGATTCTCATATTTTATTTTGATTAAACCTCTTATGAATCAATTATGTTTTTGCCTAATAAAGCTTATTTATATGTGATTTGAATTTATGATAGTTTTTCAAACATTCATTAAGGATACATGACTATATCCATTTACATGTAGATCATGTATTTCTTATGTTGATATTTTTTTGTATAAATATCTTTATTTGGGCATATGAGTTAAGCGAAAGTTTTATATTGACTTGAAGAGTATTTAAATATACTTGTTACCTTCAAACTTGTGCTTATCTCATACCTTAGCTATTGATTCCTTTGACCAAATTTGTTCTTCTTGAATCAATTACTTCTTCCTTAAAGTCTTCTTTTGATGATATCTTCTTGACTTTTTGGTTGGCATTATGGATACATGTTCTTAATTTATTTTTGATCTTTTCATGTATGCCTATTCGTGATATATATAGTTTCATATATATAAATGATTCCTAACTTTTGATATTTATTTGTTTTATACATTTAAGTTAGGATGTTGAGAGGAAATATTTATTAATGTCTTGCTCATGACTAATTATGGAAGTTCTTTTAAGAATTACATGGTTTTGTGCTTTGTCTTGTTTTTATACTTACCTCGTTTTTACTGCACATTTTCAAAATCTATATCTTCTATAAACTCCTATTGTGCACTATGAAAGCATTTTCATAAAATATGATTCTTGATATCTTTATCACATTTATAGCTTTCTTGATCTTAATGATCTTTTCTTGCTCATTCCTTGAATTTATGCTTCTTTTGAATTATTATTGCCCAAATGATTTTTGTAGCACATAAGAATACTTGTAATTGATACATCATATTTCTTATGACTTTAGCTACTATGGTTTGAGATTTTGTGTTACGATTTTTCATTTCTAGAGAATACACTTATTTCATAATGGCTATAATATCTTGCATTCTTTAGATCGATATATTATTTCATTATCTTGGACCAATCTCAACCTTGGCAAAGATATTTATTTTATTATGTTTTCATGATTATTTCTTTTGGTCTATACTTGATAAGAGATTAATTCAATTTTTTGTTATCTTATACTCTTATCCTTGCTTAATAAAGAGTCTACAAATCCTTTTGACCATTCAAAATATATTTTATTTATCGAGAACTCTTTGCTTAAGCAAGTATTTTTAGTGTTAGTGACTTAAGATTTAATGAGCACATTTATCTTGTTAATGGCTTCCCTTATTAATCTTATTTGGATTATATAGTTTGCTTATTTGTGATATATTATTAAGCTATATAATTTTGGCTCACTTTCACATATCTAACTATATTCCTATACTTCAATCTATATATGATATGCTAGTTTACAATAACAAGATCTGTGATTCTTCTAAATGTAATTTGTATCGTATTTTTGATACATATGTTTGTTCTCTAAAACTAGTTTTACAAATTTTTGATTAGATTTTGTTTCTCTTGGAGGTTTGTGATTCCTTTATGTCTCCTTCCTTATTATTCATTAGCAGGTATCTCTTAAATTTCTCTCACTTTTGAGTCATGATTTTATCATATTATCATTTACATCTCTTCTTGATTATATTTGCAACCTTTTAAATGAGAATGACTCGTTTCATATTTTTTATTGATTTGTGAGATTTTATCATAAATATGGATTTGGGATTTTCTTTATGAGATTTGTTGGATCATGTTTAATTTATTTATTTTTATTGATAAAAGATCCTAATGGTTGAGTAGTCCTATATTATCTTATTATGTGATTATCAAACTAATTTATTACTCTACTTTGACTACTCATGGTTTGCCACATATGGGCCTTTGCTATTTGAACTTTATGGTTTATTATTTACCATTAGCAAGGTTTGGATTTTTACCCGTTGATGGGTACATATATGGTGAAACGTACCTAGTCCATGTAAAGTAATAAATTGGTTGATTCTTTCTTAAATAGATAATCATGGACATGATTATTGAGTTTAATTTTTATTTTATTTTTGAGCCATATTCTGTATATCATCATGATTATTCCTAATTGACTTTATTCTTTTTCATGATGACATTTTCTCAAAGAATAACATACATTGATCTATCTATTTAAATATGAGATCCTTCTATATAGATAAATGTATGTCAACTTTTGATTAAATGTGCTTAATTAGAAAATTCTTTTGATCGTTCATCTTTAGTGGCTATTAATTGGATATCTTTTCTTGACTAAAGATGATATTATTCGTCTTATGACGATGTTGTTGCCTTATATGCATTGAGCAAGGGAAAGAAATCCATAGTTGATTTATCCCTAGATCTTGTAGTTATCTATTTTATGCTATAAGTGCTTTGGAACTAGATACGCATATTTTGAGGGGGAGCAAATTAATTGGTCCAATTCATGTATACCCTCTAATATATCGTATACCTAGTTCATCATGGACCCATATTTTCTTCTATTTCATATCCTATTGATTGAGGTCATGATATTTTTATTTGTGAAGGATTTATGAGAGTGTATGCAATGTCTTCATTATTTATCTCTCTATTTTAAATGGATTAAATAAGTCATCTTTATAATATTATCTTTCATAACTTATCTTGATGACTATTGTGCTTTCATTTATTTGGCTTTCCTTATTTGCTTAAATTATTTGGCTTTTCTTAATGAGGACTTACCTAAAATTCATGTATATCAACATTGGTAATACTTTGAGGGGGAGCATTCAAGTCGACTGAATTTCTCCTTCTCAAGTATTTTTCTCCTTTACCTTCATGTTTATCTAAAAGGGTATTCATAAAGCATGTTAAGGTAATTGAGTTCAAATGCATGAACTTGGGTAAGAATATTTTTTTTACAAATAATAAGATTATTCTATATCAATTACTTTGCAATTATCTAATCCTCATGGACTTTTGATTGAAATCCTTGATTGATATCTTTTATTTCAATTGGTATATTGCTTTCTTCCAAAACCAGAGTCTTAATTCATATCATATTATGTTTTGGAGTTTCTTTCTTGGATTTCAAGTTGGTAAACTATTAATTCAGTATTTTTCAATTTTATTTGTTTTACCAACTATATTGTGTTTTGACATGCTTCTTTTAAAATTTGATGTTCTATATTGGTAATGTAGCTTTATACACTTGTCATTAAACCCTTCTCCCATTATTTTTTATTAGTATATTTTGATCTTGATTGTCTATGACTTTCCCATGCTCTGATTTCTATGCTTGAGATTAATTGTATTTTTATCTCTTAGTACGGGGGAGCCTATTTTTTGATCATGTCAAAGGGGGAGAAGAAAGTTTAAGTATGTGCTTCAATGTTTGTAATAGGGGTAGAAGTTTTTAAGTAACATGCTGTTAGTGGTATATTCGTAAATCTACTTATACATTAGTGATACAAGCATCTATTATGTCCATACTAAACTTAACCAATTTGCCATAATCAAAAGGGAGAGATTGTTGGCCCAATGATTATATCATGTTTTTGAATATGGTTAATCTGTTAAGTTTAGCATTTCATTATCACTAATTTTCATACTATCACTATAGCATTTCTACTTATACTTGTACCTTTTGTGATATGTGCTTATTGTGTTATATATTATGATATGAGTTTTTATAATATATATCTTAAATTTAATTGAGCTACCAAAATCAGAACTATGTTTTGATTATGGTTATCCAATTAAGTTTAATATTATGATATCACTAATATTTATGCTATCGCTATGGCATTGATACTTAAACTCAGCATTGTCCAAATGTGCATTAAACTTATCATACTTGCTACTATGTATATTGCTTTGTTCGTCTAACTTGTACATGCAGAAAAGTAATAAGCAAGATCAATGTGGACATATGCATTGAAGAAATCATGGTGGGCCAAAGACGACCATTCCATAAGATTTCTCTGAACCACCCGACTACATCTCCGGAGCCATGCACTCGGGGGTTCCGCTGCCCGGTCAGCGGACGGGGGTTGAGGGGGCAGCGCCCCTCGTCGGGGGTTCGGGGGCGAAGCCCCCAAAAGGTATTCAGTTTTCGCAAACTGGATATCCTTGGACAGCTGTCGCCAATAAAAAAATCCAACACCTGTCAAAGGAAGAAGCCAAGCCATGCCATCATCATTTCAAGACTCTGAAGAAGCCTGCACCTGCTACAGTATATCTGGAGTCTGTAATGAGTCTTAGGAATAATTGTAAACACAAGAAATGGATGGAAAAATCGAAAGCTAGGGTAGAAATTAGCCTAGGATCATTTTCGGATGAAAATCGGCATACCGATAGTAAACCTGTCTATACCGACAGTATACCGATTTTGTTCACAGAAGGTTTTCTGTCTACAAAATCGGCATACCGACGGTATACCGGTTCATACCGACGGTATACCGGTTCAGTAACGTTGAAATTCCAACGGTCGGATTTCGAGCATTTAATGATCCCAACGGCTTTATTTCTAGCCGTTGTAATTCCAGACCGGCATACCGACGGTGTACCGGTCATACCGACGGTATACCGGTCGCTGTCTGAAAAGTTGCCTTGAGCTCTTTTCAATGCTTTGGTTATAAATAGCCTTGAACCCCTTTATTCAAGGTTGATGCTTTGAGCCTAAAAATTTCTAAACCACCAAAGCCTATCCACAAACAACTCTACAAAGCTTTCATTTGCCATCCACAAATTGTGTTAGAGTTATTGAGTTGAAAAGTGAGATCTTCATCTTATTGTATAAGGAGATCGAAACCTATTGTGAAAGGTTGAAGTTGGAGAGTCTTCGTATCCAAACTCTTGGTTGAAGTTGGAGAGTCTTCGTATCCAAACTCTCGGTTGAAGTTGGAGGGTCTTCGTATCCAAACTCTCGGTTGAAGTCGGAGAGGCCTTCGGATTAAAGCTCTCGTGTAAGAAGTTGACGAGTTCTTCGGATCCAAACTCGTGTGTAACTATTTGCTCAAATAGTGGATTAAATCCGGAGAGAGTTCCGGGACTGGATTGCCTCTAGGAGAGGATACCAGGATACATCGGGTGTCGGTATTGTTATTGTTTCTTCTCTTGCACTTATATTTTTAAATTGCAAATTAGCTTGTGCTAAGTGCTTGATTAGTTAGCTTGACCCTATTCACCCCCCTCTAGGGTTCCTACAGAAGAGTCTTCCCATCATGAGAGCATTTCTTCATCGGAGCCAAGGCTACGTCCGATCGTCCAAGGAGTAAGGCAGAGCTGCCATCGCTTTCTCGAGCCTCTATCGTCACCCTCCAGAATAAAAAATAAACAATCGTACTTAGATTGATGTACCTAGGTTTTTAATCCTAGGCTTTATTCGTACGAGCGAGTTTGTATTGTGAGTCTAAATTCAGTCCTTCTATAAAATTGTTCTGTCCTTTTATAATCAATGGCAAACACGATGGCGACTCTGCTGGGGACAAACTTCTCCACGCCTGAGGAGTTGGTGACATAATCGGACGCAGCCAAACTTGGCTCAACTCAACAAATGTTGGTCGTCCGGTTCGACCAGCAGGCGTTTGAAGAAATGCTCTCCGACGGGAGCGCTGGCCCGGTCCAGCGACGAGCCCGCATGAAGAAGGCCCGTAGGGAATGGAGGCCCAAATCATTCGCTCCTTCTCAAGCTCTCGAAGGAGTACTCTCTGTTGCCCAAAACGGTAGAAAAGACCCTCTTGCGGCCCCACTTGAGACCATAGAGGACTCTGCCGTCCCCAAGTCTAGCAGAAGAAAACACTATGATGCTGGACTTGCAGGGGCAAAGAGGAACTCTATGCAGTCCAAGCCGGATAAGGGCGCCAGCCGCATGAAGAAGGCTCATGTGGCCACAACTGCCAACCGCATGGAGAAAACTCATGCGGCCACAAAAGTCAGCCGCATGCAGAAAGCCCATACGGCCAAAACTGCCAGCCGCATGCAGGCAGCCTGCATGGCCATGACTTCTAGCCGCATGCAGAAGGTTCATGCAGCCACAGAGGATAGCCGCATGCAGACAGCCTGCACGGCCACGACTTTCAGCCGCATCCCTAAGGTTCATGCGGCCACCGCTTCTAGCCGCATATAGAAGGCTCATACGGACACAACTGCCAGCCGCATGTAGGCAGCCTGCACGGCCATGACTTCTAGCCGCATACAGAAGGTTCATGCGGCCACAGAGGATAGCCGCATGCAGACAGCCTGTACGGCAACGACTTCCAGCCGTATCCCTAAAGTTTATGCGGCCACCGCTTCTAGCCGCATACAGAAGGCTCATGCGGCCACAACTGCCAATCGCATGGAGAAAACACATGCGGCCACAAAAGTCAGCCGCACGCAGAAAGCCTATGCGGCCAGAACTGCTAGCCGTATGCAGGCAGCCTGTACGTCCATGACTTCTAGCCACATACAGAAGGTTCATACGGCCACAGAGAATAGCCGTATGTAGACAGCCTGCACGGCCACGACTTCCAGCCGCTTCCCTAAGGTTCATGCGGCCACTGCTTCTAGCCGCATACATAAGGCTCATGCGTCCACAAAGGATAGCCGTATGCAGATAGCCTGCACGACCACTGATCCCAGCCGCATACCATCTGTCCAATGCGGCTCACGGTCAGTCTTCGACCGCCTCTTAGGAGATCCTGACTCCAGATGCTCTCATGCGCCAATCTCCATGGACTCTTCCTACTATGCACTCTCAGGTGCTAGAAGGAAGAAGTCTCAGGCAGCGCGGTCTCGGCGAGCTCAGTCGGCTGCCCCAACTTCTGACTATCAGGGCATCCCGCTGACTATTACGCGGGCCCCTGATGGAAAGTTGTACAGAACTACCCGTGTCCAGCCCCCGGCGGCCAACGAACAGGATAGTTATCGAGTATCTCCCAACAAGGATTAGGGGCAAGTACTTGTGCTTCCCCCACATCAGGAAGCAGACAGGATACCAACACACTCATGGGCTCAGAACTCCCGGGTCCGCAAGACGGGTGACTTGCGCAATGTGATTCTTCACAAAAGCAAGAAAAGAGACGAAGATTTGATGTGCAGAGAGTCTTGTCAGGGACATCAATGCACCCAAGTCATTGTCAACTGCTGCTGCAACAAGGCAGCAGTACAAGAAGACCGGCAGTCCGTCTTCCAACGGCTGCAACATCCAAGATCAGAAGACGAGGCGCTTCTCGTCGCCTCCTACAATGCTGCTCTGAAGATTCCTGGCAGCGGTAAAGGAAAGAAAAAAATGTCCCTAGTCCAAAAATCTCAACCGACATAACCAAGAAACTCTCTTCTAAGCGGTTGTCTACCATCGTTACTGGAGGAGTTTACCAAGGTACCCGCTCAAAGACGAAATCTGCCACATTTGGAGATTCGTCGTCCATATCTCTGAAAGTTACTGGAGCCGGGGGTAGCACTCTCCCAAATATCCACAACAATCCGGTGTTCCAAGAAGACAATCTAGGGAAAATAGTTCATCCATCAGATACAGCAGATCCCGACGTCCCCGAGGACGTCCACAATTCTCAAGTTGAGGCAAGCTCTGAAGCTGGAGGTACCACTCTTTCTGAGTCCGAACCAGAGGAGAACATCTCCACATATCCTGACGACTTTTCTGTACAAGGGTATGACTCAGAGGGCACATCCTCTACCGTTCCTTCCATCTCTCCTCATGTTAGGACGGTATTCATGACGGATAGCAACCGGGACGGTCCCAGTGATTGCCAACACATCGACACTCTGGAGGCCATACTGCATGCCTTGGTTAAATTCGTGGATGAGATCAAAGCGGCCCTTCCAACTCTGCAAGGAAGAATGCCTGGCCAAACAAGCTTGGGTTCCGCGGTCAATACGGATTCGAATTCAGCTGCACCAAACTCGGGTGATAACCCTCCTGAAATATTGGCCCCCACCGCTGCAGACGAGGCCAAGGAGGTAAGAAGAGAGGTCCAGGAGCTCCGGGCCATGTTCCATGCCCGAGAAAATTGCCAAGACCTCAGGATACGACAACCGTATCCCACTGCGTGGAGAGATGTTCCCTTCCCACCAAAACATAAACCATTCTATATCAATCCATATGATGGAAAAACATCTACAAGCAGGTACATCAACTACTTTGAAGTCACAATCGACCATCTGCCTCATGACGATGCCATCCTTACACAGCTATTCATTGGAGCATTGGAAGGGGTCGCCTTCGAGTGGTACCGTAAATTGCCGGACAACTGCATCCATTCCTTCGCCGGCTTCATACGCATGTTCCTAGAGAGGTTCTACGAGGTAGGACAAGACGTAATAATATCCACCCTCATGGACGTTGTTCAAGAAGAGAAGGAGCTGACAAGGAACTATATCGAGCGATTTTGCCAAACCGCGATGAAGCTGCCTTCCGGTAACCCGGATTCCTCGTTAATTGAAATTTGTCAAGAGAGGCTGCTTCCCATAATCAGCCTCTGGATGGGCAAAAGTCAGTTTAAGGATTGGAAGACTTTTATTATTAGCAACACTAGCGCAGAAGACAAATTGAAGAAAGCTCGCCAATTGGGATTACATGTCTCAGAAGGAGAGGACAAGGGCAAGCGCCCTAGCACCAATAGCAATAATGGGGGTTAACCCCTCCAACAATCGAGACAATAAGGGAAAACAGTCTATGGTGGCCGACACGACGTCAAAGCCTGAACCGAAGCCGGTAGAGAAGCAGTGGCTTCAGATGACCAATTCCTTCGAGGACGACCATGTCAAGCCCATCTTGGACATGCTCATACAAGGAGGTCGAATTCAGCTCCCTTCTCCAAGACATGAACCTCGACCTGTAGACTTGGAGAACCCCAAATACTGCCACTACCATCGCTATGTCCACCATGCCACACATGAGTGCTACCAACTGAAGCGATACATCCAGCATCTCATCGATTCTAAGGCCCTGACCATTGACTTTGAAGAGGTGACCATAGAAGCCAACATGGTGTCATTACAATTCGGTAACTTTCCTCCGACAAAGACTCAAGACGGAGTAGTACCTGTCCCCCGAGCAAGGATGGAGGTCGCTAACCTTCAACCTCCCCAAAACTAGGATGTCGACCTAGTGTCCCTCACCACATCACGAGGGAAGATCATGTGGGTCCATCCGGACTTGGTACCCGAGGTGACTCAGTCCGCACCTCCCTCCGCCAGCAAGAAGAATAGCGGGAAAGTCAAATCATACCGCAGAATCTCGGCAGAGTGCGAAGAAGCTATGGCTGTGGTTACCCGCTCCGGCGTACAAACCCAACCTCTACCGGGTAACTCGACTGAAGACCATCAGCCAACAACTGCTGATGCTCCAGGACCTTCACAGCCTTCGACGACCGACAAGCCTAGGCCGAAGGAGACTCGCTTCGACAAACCATTTCGAAGAGAAATGCCTCATGGACTGGAGAGGCCCTACAACTTCGACATCTTGGCACAATTGGCTAACACACCGGCCAAATTGTCGCTATACGAGTTCCTAAGACTCTCCAAGGACGTTCGTGTCGCACTTAGCGAGGCACTCCAGAATGTCGACGCATATCTGGCTCAATCCAATCTCACTGGGGAAAGCTCGCCTGCAGATCTCCAGGACAGCGCTTGCACAGGCATAATGTCCAACATCGTCTTCACTCCATAGGATATGCTTATCAAGACCAACCGCATAATCGTCTGCTGTATTATACTGGGTACATTGGCGATATCAAGGTAGACCGGATGCATATTGACCTCGGTTCTTCTATAAGCATCATCCCGAAGAGCCTACTACATCATCTGCGCATCCCGATGCATCGTCTGACGTCGACAAGCACCGCCATCAGCGGTTTCAATTCAGGCAGAAGCTATCCGATCGGGAAGATTCGCTTGAAGTGCCAAATCAGCGACCTTCTGTCAGAAGTGACTTGCTATGTCATAGATGCAGACACTTCCTATACAATTCTCCTGGGGCATCCCTGGATACACGATTGTATGATTGTGCCCTCCGTACTGCAATAATGCTTCAAGTACATCGACAAGCACGGCTTCGTGAGGACCGAATTTGCCGACATCGATTCCTTCAAAGGGGTCGAATCCTACTACTCAGACTCATGCTTGTACGAGAAGTCAAAAAAGCATTTCGCCAAAAGAGATACTCAAGCTCAAACTGAGGCAATAACTGGATCAGAAGAACCTCTGACGATCCACCTCCAAGCCCGCAAACCTGGCATAACTGCACCCCTTACAGCCACTCAGCGTAAGGACGCAATTAGCCTCTATACATAGAAAGAACAGATGATAATCCGACAGCCATGGTCTGGCCAAGCATCAAGACCCACGACAGAGCCACTAACAATCAGGCTGCCTAAAGTTAGCCAGCAACAAATAAGGGAGCTCAATCCCTCTGTCAAACCGATGATGATCCGTCTTCCCAGAATTAATCAGCAGCCGAGTGCTAAGTCGAGGACTGCTAGCTAGTCAACAATCCCCCGCCCAGTACCAAGCACCAAACTGGAGGTGGCTAGTATGCCAACGACTCCACGTTCTGCTCCACCAGTGGAGCCCCTGATGATTAAGCTGCCCAAATCATCCTTCCAATCTACACAGGGGGTGGTTGAAGCAGAGCCAGAGCTGGCCAAGTATGTGGATGCTCACACTGATGTTCCATCCGCAGATGATGTAATTCTACTAGAAAAGATACCTTATTTTATCAATAAAGGGCTATCTTTGAATTACCTCGAGCTTGATAAGCTCTGTACAATGTATGCCATGGAACACGGTATAGGAACCCACCTGCACACACAGGTGACAAATGTCTATACCGCAAACCAACTTACTCCAGTGGAAGACTCTTACCGCATAGTCGAGGGAGGGGATCATCCAATCATCTTTGGCTGAAAGAATAACCCACAACCCTTTAGGGTAGAAGAAGTTGATCTCAAACCCGACACTGGAAGATTGCCCCTTTATCTGTATAGTTCCCAATCCAAGTACCTTATGCAAAAATAAGGGTATGATCTGGAGACTACATCGGGCTTGAACTACGGTACTGGACGGCGATTACCCTTACAGTCGTCGGTCCCGGCTGGAAAACCACGAGACTACTACAACAAAACCAGATGTGGGCTAGGTTATGTTACACCGGCGACAACTCCTGAAAGCTCAGACGAGGAATGCGACTGGCATTCACAATCAACCGGATCACCCACTTCCGATTCAGATGTCAGCATTGGGGACATGCTCAGGCAAGTCTGGTCCGTCAATATGGCATTTTCCGACGCCTATGAAGAAGATGAAGACATTCCCGAACTTCTTGAGGTAGAGCCATGGGCACAACAACTAGATGCGCAATAGGAAAAACGGTTTAAACAAAGAGAGCCTTCCACCGAGGATGAGGTTGTGCAAATTGATCTCGGTGATGAGTCCTCTCCGAAGCCCATCTTCGTCAGCAAGAATCTGACAGATGAAGAGCGAGAATCGCTACTGCAACTCATCAGAGAATACATCGACATGTTCGCCTGGAGCTACGAAGATATGCCAGGACTAAACCCCGAGGTTGTACTCCATAAACTCAACATCCGTTCGAACGTAAAATCAGTTAAGTAATAACAACGACGGTTCTGCCCCGACGTCATGAATGCCATTGAAACTGAGGTCAACAAACTGATAGCCAGCGGCTTCATCTGTGGGGAACAACATCCAGACTGGGTCGCCAACATAGTACCAGTCCTCAAAAAAAGTGGAAAGATTCGAATCTGTATCGACTTTCATAATCTGAATGAGGCGTATCCTAAGGATGAGTTCCCTCTCCCTATCACAGACATCATGATCGACAACACCTGCGGCTTTGAGCGTATGTCATTCATGGATGGTTTCTTGGGGTACAACCAAATCAAGATGTTCTTTGATGACGAAAAGCATACATCATTCCGAACACCAATTGGCACATACTACTACACAATCATGCCTTTCGGTTTAAAGAATGCTGGCGCCACTTATCAAAGAGCTATGAGCATCATTTTTAGACACCACCTGCGCAAGACAGTGGAATGCTACATCAACGATATCGTCGTCGAAAGCCGCTCTAAGGAAGATCTTCTACATGACCTGAGGACAATGTTCGACCTGATGCGAGTGCACAATTTAAAAATGAATCCTACAAAATCCTTCTTGGGTGTATCCAGCGAGAAGTTCTTAGGCTTCATCATTATCTTACAGGGTATCCACGTGGACCCTGAGAAGACGAATGCAATCATGAAAATGGGTCCCCCGAGAAATCTCCGTGAACTTCGAGGTCTTCAAGGAAGGCTAGCCTACATCAGGAGGTTTATCTCCAACCTCTCAGGACGATGTCAGCCATTCACCCACCTCATGAAGAAAGGTATTTCATTCGTATGGGATAAAGAGTGCCAGCGTGCCTTCGACAACATCAAAGAATATCTAACAAACCCTCCAGTCCTGGTAGTCCCGGTTGCTGGAAGACCATTCATGCTCTATGTACGAGCGATGGACCATTCTCTCGGTGCTCTGTTAGCACAAAACAATGAGGCAGGCCATGAGCAAGCAATATATTACCTCAGCCGAATGACGATGGGGCCGGAGCATCGATACACCACCGTAGAAAAAGAGTGCTTTGCTCTGGTTTTCGCCATTCAGAAGACGCGATACTACGTCATGGGACAAACCATCGATGTCATATCAAGAGTCAACCCTCTCAGGGTCCTTATGACTAAACCAGGCGCACTTAGCTCTCGTTTCGCTACCTGGGCGATATTACTGTCTCCCTACCACATGATCTTTGTCCCGCAAAAGGCTGTTAAAGGTCAAGCTCTGGCAGACTTTTTAGCAGCTCATCCAGGCTCGGAGTCAACCAAAATAGACGAGGCGATTCCAGATGAGGTCGCCAATTCAAATGTGGCCTTCCATGATACCATATGGCGAATGTTCTTCGACGACGCTTCTAGAACTGGGCCCAAGGGCAACATCGTTGCTGAAGTCGGAGTAGTATTGATTTCTTCCACCGGGCTGGTGATCAATCGAGCTTATTCCCTCACAGAACCCTATTCAAATAATGTGGCCGAGTACAATGCTTTGGTCATTGGCCTCCGACTTGCAAAAGAGCTGGGGGTAGAGCACCTGGAAGCATACAACAATTCGTAGCTAATCGTCAACCAGATCCGGGGCTCATACGAAGTGCATCATGAAGACATGATCCCCTATCACCAAATAGCAATTGACATCATCTCGTCCTTGGAAGGGTTCTTCATAGAACACGTTTCCAGGCTCCAAAATATTGAAGCCGATGCCCTAGCAGGCCTTGCTGCTTTTTTAGCAGTTCCAAATCATGTCCATCATCTAGTTGAGATCATAGGCCGCGAGTTGGTCAGTCCCAGGAATAATGTTCAAGGTGTTGAGAGTTACTCCGCGCTGACAGTAGAGGAAGCACCAGACTGGAGACAACCATTCATTGACTTTGTAGTCTATGACATCCTGCCAGAGAATCCGAAGGAAGCCACTTCTATTAGAAGACGTTCCCTCAGGTTGGTTTACGAACCTGAGACAAAAATGCTATATCGACGATCATACGATGGATTACTGCTTTGATGTCTGTCAAATACAAAAGCCAAAGAAGCCGTGCGTGAAGCTCATGATGGCATCTGTGAGGACCCATCAGCCTGGCCCAAAACTACAAGATCATCTTTATCGAATGGGCTACTACTGGCCCACGATGGTTGCGGAAGCAATAAACTATGCACAAAAATGCAAAGCCTGTCAAGTCTACGCAGATTTCATTCACCAACCATCCGAGTTTTTACACGCAACGGTAGCATCCTGGCCATTCGAAGCATGGGGAATAGACATCATTGGTCCGATCACTCCACCTTCGTCCAGGGGACACCGCTTCATACTCGCAATCACAGATTATTTCTCCAAATGGGCGGAAGCTGTTCCGCTCACAGAAGTCAAGACTTCAAACATGATCAGCTTCCCTAAGCATCACGTCACCTACCGCTTTGGACTGCCCCGAAGGATCATCCACGACAACGGTCCATAGTTCGCTAGCCACGCCTTCTATCGGTTCTGCGACAAACACCGAATCCAGAATATTGCTTCAACACCATACAACCCAGCGGCTAATGGTTTGGCTGAAGCATTCAATAAAACAATCATCAAGCTTCTCAAGAAGTTCGTGTCATCAAATAAGCGTGACTGGAATGAGAAGCTTGGCGAATGCTTATGGGCGTACCGTACTACAGTACGAACGGCCACCGGGAACACGCCATTCTCCTTGGTATACGAGAGTGAGGCAGTTCTCCCCTTGGAGACCCAAATCCCCTCACTTCGCGTCGCCCTCACCTATCGATTGACGACAGATGATAATCACCATCGCCGACTACAAGAGTTGGAGGCCCTAGATGAGAAGCGCCTGTTAGCTCAACAACGAATTGAGCTGTATTAAGCCCGAATCTCCGAAGCTTTCAACAAGAAGGTCAAAATCAGAACGTTTCAAGTAGGCGATCTTGTTTTGGCAGTTCGGAGGCCGATGGTCATGACTCACAAGACCGCCGGCAAGTTCCAGCCAAAGTGGGAAGGTCCGTTCATCATCGATGCTGTATTCTCCAATAGAGCTTACCGCCTCACAAAGCAAAATAGAGACTTGCTCATGTTGTCCATCAACGGCAAGTTCCTAAAGAAGTATTATGTCTGAAACGACATACCATGAATATCTCAGACTATTGAGTTATGTACCCTCCGGTACCGCTAAACCTACAGTCTGCTTCCAAATATCTTGGATTGTTGAGTTAAGTACCCCTTGGTACCGCTGAACTCACATTCGACTTCCAAACATCTTAGATTATCGGGTCATGTACCCCTTGGTACCACTGAACCCACCTACATTCATCCTCAAAATATTCCAGATTGTAGAGTTATGTACCCTCTGATACCACTGAACTTACATTCTACTTTCGAACATTTCAGATAGTTGAGTTATGTACCCTATGGTACCGCTGAACTCACATTCTGCCTCTAAATCTTTCAGATTGTCGAGTTATGTACCCTCAGGTACCGCTGAACTCCTATCTTGGTCAAACTATATCGCATCTTGTGTGCAGTAAGTCACGTATAATCATACCTCTGAACTTTATTCCTAAAAGGAGCCCCTTCCTCATGATCCACTACCCACACTTCTAGTACACAAAAAGGGTAGCAGATCCACAAATTTCCAAAGAAAACTATGTCGATGCTACCTCTGAGTTGTTTTACTTCCATCAAAAACAAATCGTCCCCTCACATAGAACTTCCATGTCCTCATTACCTCTGAGTTGTTCTATGCACCCCTTCATGGAGCCCATTCCTGTCATATCCTCATTACCTCTGAGTGGAAAGGCTCCATCGAAGAAACCCTTATATTTACCATGTCCTCATTACCTCTGAAAAAGTATGTTGGTTCCCTCCCAACTTAGTATCTGTATCCAGAACCAGGGTACGCCAAGGATAATAGGTCCACAAAAAAGTCTCCCATTGGGGCAACTACTACGAGCAAAGAATAGAGCGAATGCATTCCGGTTATTCAAAATCAGTTACATTCACATAACTACATCTCATGAGCAAGCCAGAAAAGTTCTCTATCATTTTATTCAGACAAAAAGGAAGAATATTACATTGATGACAAAAAAAGCAAAACACAAACGGCAGCTAAAGACAGACAAAAATATCAAGACAAAAGACGGACATTTATGAGAGCCCACGAATCCTAGTTGCGGGGGCGCATATACCAATCCCTCAACCATTTTCCATATGAAGGATCTACTTGAGCAAAATCTTCGTCCGGAGTAGGAAGGTCAGAACTCCCAGTACAACCGCCGTCAGACTGGGGCTCCTCCTTTACAGCAATGGGCGCCAGCTCTCCTTTCTTTTCCTCCGTTGTTGGTATTACCTCCTCCTTAACAAACGATGACTCTTGTTTGAGAGGAGGCAGCAGCTCTTCCTTCACGATGATCTCAGCCTTCGGCAGGGATGCTGCAAGAACTAAAAATAAAAAGAAATAAAGTTAGATGGTCAGAGCCTTATGCGGCCCAGTCCAGATGAACTTATGTGGTCCTGATTGAGGGGGCTTCATGCGGCTCGATTCAGAGGGACTTATGCGGTTCTACTTAGCAAAGTCTTATGCGGCCCAATTTAGATGAGCTTATGCGACACGACTTAGCAAGGCCTTATGCGGCACAGTCCAAAGTGGGGCTTATGCGGTCTTGTTTGAGAAGGCTTCATGCGGTTCAATTTAGAAAGTCCTTATATGGTTCGTTTCATAAAGTGCTTATGCAACCCTCATGCGGCCCGGACATAGGGTATACCCCCATGCGGCTCGGGAGGCACACGCAGCACAGTATGCGAAGACGAAGAAGGCCCGCACATAAAATATACGACATAGCCATAGTTCTGAGTTCATCCTTACCAGCAATGGTGGGGTGGACGTCAGGGTGCACGTCAGGCACCATGGCCGACGAGGAAGCTGCTTTCTTACCCTTCGCCGCAGCAGAGGCAGCCTTGGAAGACTTGGGGGCCATCATTGATCGAAGAAGAAGAAGAAGAGGACGACAGTTAGGATAAGAAGTGCTTAAATTGGAAAAGAGAGTAAAGAGTTTCTCTCTCTAAATTACTCTTATTTATAGGAGGCCAAAGGGGAGACACGTGGATTGATGAACGCTTCGGGTCGCGTGTTGCAGGCAAAACCGACTCCTAGGATTTCGTCCCCTCTCATAAAGGAGATCCATCAAAGCACAAAATCCAAATATTTAATGAACCTGACTCTTGGGATTCCTCCAAAAGATGGCTCCAAACCATAACGAATCAAGAGCAATTAATGTCGCCTATGTGGCAGAGAGGACAGTATGCGGCCAAAAGTAATCCATGCGGCCAGAACGGTCCATACGGCTAGGCAGTCCATGCGGCTAGAAAGCCCATGCGGCTAGGAAGCCTATGCGGTCAGAATACCCTCTTTGGCCAGAAGAGCTTATATATAGCCATGCTTCTTATTCAAAGTATTTCAATTTTACAAATTGAAAACTTTGAAGGGGGTCTTGTAGAAGCATGGAAAAGGACAAGAAAAAGCCTATGCGACTCCAAAGAAAAGGAGCCTCATGCGGCTCAAGAATCCTTCAGAACTTTATGCGGCTCGAAACTCCCCAACAGCTCCATGCGCCTCAAGCAAAGACACGTGGCCATACGCTGTCTGCTTCTACAACTGGCTATAAAGCAGCCTCCCAATAAATTACTCTTATGACAGCTCTGACGCAATGAATGACAGTTTTGACACAATGAATGACAGCCCTGACATAATGATGGCGTGCTTATTGGGAAAAGAAGAAAATCTTTTATAACTGACAGGATCCGTCGAGTCCCAAGCACCCCTATGCGGCTGTCTTCTTCATGCGGCTGCCACCTTCATGTGGCTGTCTTCTTCATATGGTTGTCTTCTTCATGCGGCTGTCTTCTTCATGCGGTTGCCTCCTTCATATGGCTGTCTTCTTCATGCGGCTGCCTCCTTCATGTGGCTGACATCCCTATGCGGCTGCCATCTTCATACAGCTGTCCGCTTCATGCGGCTGCCACCTTCATGCGGATGCTACCTTCATGCGGCTGCCTCCTTCATACAGCTGCCTCCTTCATAAGGCTGCCACCCTCATACGACTGCTACCTTTATGTGGCTAGGGTTATGGGGGGCTACCTATATACGGTTCACCTAGAGAGCGTACACGACAGAGAGATACTTGGCGATCCTTATGACAAGTTGAGACACGTGGCTGTCTTATCCTCTCGGAGTTATGGCTGTTGGTAAATCCTGACAACCAGATTTAGTACAATCACCATTATTACTCAAATCAAATCGTGATTAAGAAAATTGGACACGTGGTGGGAGATCCGAGCTTGTCATGACAAATTATGAAGATTCATTGCAATCATCATTAATTGCCCATACAGATTTGATGGATTCAAGAATTAATTGCCCAGATGCAATGTAATCAAGATTAATGGCCCAGATGATTGGTCATCAATTTTTAAAAGGGAGAATCATTGCAAACCCTAATGATCACACCCTACTCTTATAAATAGCAAGGTGCCATTTCCTTGCAAAAGGATCCGATCCTAATTAAAAAATATATAGCAAGGTGCCATTCCCTTACAAAAGAGATCCCCTCCACCCGGTTGGACACACAAAGAGACGAAGGCGCGCGCAGAAGAGTCTTCCCATCCTGAGAGCATTTCTTCATCGGAGCCAAGGCTACGTCCGATCGTCCAAGGAGTAAGGCAGAGCTGCCGTCGCCTTCTCGAGCCTCTATCGTCACCCCTCAGAATCAAAAATAAACAATCGTACTTAGATTGCTGTACCTAGGTTTTCATTCCTAGGCATTTTTCGTACGAGCGAGTTTGTATTGTGAGTGTAAGTTCAGTCCTCCTTTAAAATTGTTTTGTACTTTTACAATCAATGGCAAACACGGTTGTGCTGTTAGAAAATAAACTCCGGCTCTTCTGCTTAGTGCATCTGCAACAACATTGGCCTTCCCAGGATGATACTGCAGGTTGATTTTATAATCCATAAGTAGCTCTAGCCATCTCCTCTGACGCATGTTAAGATCCTTCTGGGTGAACACATACTTCAAGCTCTTGTGGTCGGTAAAAATCTCCACCCTATCTCCATACAAATAATGCCTTCATAGCTTAAGTGCAAACACTACTGCTGCCAGCTCCAAGTCGTAGGTCGGGTAATTCCTCCCATGATCACGAAGTTGACATGATGCATAAGCTATTACCTTCCCATGCTGTATCAAAACACATCCTAAACCTCTGTCTGAAGCATCACAATACACTGAAAATCCTCCTGTCCCATCTGGAAGTGTGAGAATGGGTGCCGTCATCAAGCCTCGCTTCAACTTATCAAAAAATTCCTAACATTCTGTGGTCCAAGAAAATTGCACATCCTTGCGGGTCAACTGGGTTATAGGTGCTAAAATCCGTGCAAAGTCCGAAATAAATCGTCGGTAGTAGCCGGCCAAGCCAAGAAAATTGCGAACTTCTGCAACGGTACTGGGTACTAGCTACGTCTCAATAGTTACGATCTTCTGGGGATCTACTTCCACTCCACCTCTGGTGATGATATGACCCAAATATAAAATACGATCGAGCCAGAACTCGTATTTATTGAACTTTGTATACAACTGGTGCTTCTGAGAATCTGAAGAACTACACGAAGATGCTGCTCATGCTCTGCTTCACTCTTGCTGTAGACCAGGATGTCATCTATAAACACAATCATGAACTGATCCAAATAAGGCATGAAGATACGATTCATGAGATCCATAAATACTGCCGACGCATTGGTTGCTCCAAAGGGCATAACAAGGAACTCATAATGCCCATACCTTAATCTAAATGCCACTTTCGGGATGTCCTGCTCTCTAACTCTGATCTGATGGTATCCTGACCGCAAGTCAATCTTCGAAAATATGGACGCCCCTTTGAGTTGATCAAACAAGTCATCTATCCTCGGGAGAGGATATATGTTCTTGATTTTCACTGAGTTCAAGGTACGATAGTCAACACATAATCTGGACGTACCATCCTTTTTTTTACAAAAAGTATCGGGGCTCTCCAAGACGATCCACTAGTACGGATGAATTCTTTGGTCCTGAGTTCCTCAATCATCTTATACAAAATCTCTAATTCTGACGACGCATCCGTTAGGTTCTCTCTGACACTGGTGCTGTTCCGGGGATCAAGTCTATCGTGAACTCGATCTCTCTCTCTCGGGGAAAATATCGGGAAACTCTTCTACAATTCTAGGAAACTGAACTGCCGCTGCAACTGCCATCCGAAATACTGGAGGAGAAGGCTCTATTCCGCCTCAGAAAAATAAAAACTCTGGCTCACCGTGAATACTAAAAATAATCTTACCGATATGGCAATCTATTCTAGCATACTAGTCCCTCAACCAATCCATCCCTAGGACCACATCATAATTGGCCATTGGAAATTCTATCAACCTAGCGGGAAACTCTCTACCGCTAACTATGATCCGACACGAGGAAAATACTCTATCTACGCCCACAAGTCCGTTACCAGTAAGTATATTGACCCTTACTAATAATGACTCGGGCTCAAGCCCTATCCGTATCGCGAATCATGCAGACATAAATAAATGTGATGCACTAGAATCAAACAATATTGATGTTGGAAAGGAATTGACAAAAATAGTACCTCCCACGACCTAACCTGATGCTAACTCCTCCTCCACGGTCAAAGCCATCAATTGACCGTATCCTCTGGGTGCTGGTCCCCTCTGCTGGAAACCTCTCTGGCAGTTCTGGGTTTGAGCTTGGACTTGTGCATACTGCTAGTGGTTCTGTTGATGAAATACTTGGGTCTGAGGCGGCAAGGGCCTCGAAAATGGTACTACTGCTACTGCTGAACTGGTACTGGGGCTGCCCCCTAACCGAGGGACTAGAAAAGGTTGATGAAGAGGAACTCCCCATATTCGGGCAGTTCCCAACCCTGTGGTCCGGTGCCCCACAAGCCAAACACAAACCCTGTGCTCTGCGATATTCTGACACCACATGCCCTGGCTTTCCACAATGAGTGCAATCTATTGTGGATGACTACTTCTGCTGCTGCTAGGGATATGCCGGGGTCAAATATTGAATCGACGCAACGAAAGCCGTTCGCCTCGGAGCTCCAATGGTCAAAGTCCTGGCTGTCGGGGTTGGTGCTGAAGACTGGTTCATCTGGCCGTGAGACCGCTTCCGACTTCCGGTCCGGTCCACAATCCTCTGGGAGGTATACTCATGCCTCCTAGCTGCTCTCAATACTGCATCAAAAGTTTGATGCTCAAACTGTTCCACCGCTAGTAAAATCTCCAAGTGCAATCCCTGCTGGAACCGCTGAGCTCTGTCGAACTCGATCGCCACCAAGATGGAAGCAAACCGACTAAGCCTGGAGAACTCGGTCGTATATCCATCGACCGTCCTGCCCATCTGCTTCAAGTTAGTAAACCTCGTCTATAGATAACACCGAGCTACATCATTAAAATACTTGGTCTGGAATCTCTTACGGAATACTGTCCATATAATAGGTGCCCTTAATCCAACGGCCTGCGCCTCCCACCAGCTGCGGGCTAGATCCAATAACTGCATGCGCACCACGGCCACCTTCTCGTCTTCTGGGGTCCTGGCTGCTTCTAGAATAACCTCAGTATCCTGCAGCTAAGCATCTGCGGCAATAACAACTTTGCTACCATCGAAGAAGGGAGGGTTCAAGCGCTTGAAGCTGTTGGCCGCACTGTTACCTTGATGACCACCTCTGCTCAAGGCATCTTGTAATGTCTGGTACAATGCATCACTTCGACGATGCTGTGATGCAAGCAACTCCCTGATGAGTCCGACTAAGACTCCATCATCCTTCCTTACAGGCTGGGCCGGCTGTACTGGGGGTTCTGGATCTCCGGGAAGCATGACTCGGGAAGCTGCTCCCGAGTCCTGAGCTTGATCCTCTTGTTGCAGGAGTACTCGTTGAGCTCCTTCCGACTGATTGGCAGGTCCAGGAACAGTACCGCTGAAGAAGACAACACAGGGAACAATAAGGAAGGACCAGGATAGATCAAAGATACAAGCATGTGATCAGGTCAAGAATTCGGGGATTTAGAGGATACGAGCAGAGATCAAGGGCGAGTACTGATTGAGACATCTATTCAGTAAACCCTCACATATCTTGATTCACAAGACCTGTATGGGCCACCATTTAAACCGTGTCACGCCCCAGAACCAGAATAATGGAGAGAAGGGGACAGACACAGCCAGCTACGTACATTGAGGTATAATCTACCCCGATATACGGTCACGGCTGTCTAGAATACATGAGGGTTTATCTACAAGCCATCAGTCTCTTATAGTCATAAACAAGCCTATTTTCTCAATCTCAAGCAAATAATAGCAGTTACAAGATGTCAGAGCACCAAATATTAAATAGTAAGACATTCCATACATTACATATTTGGATGATCATGAAACTAGTCATACAAAATGTGAAGACTAGCAAGTGTTCCAGTCATACATGATCAATCCTAGGATTTGTCAATCATGTTACAACCCGTAGGCAGACAGTAAGTAAAGTTGCAAACGAGCTAACACTTGCTCGGCGGCTAAACGTCTCAAAAGAATAATTTTACAATGGAGTGGGAGAGCCAAAATAAAAATTCACTCGTTGCCAGGGTTACGCCTGGTGGTCACCATCTGGTTGAAAGGTAGGAAGATCCTCTGGAGCTGCTCTGGTATCTGGCCATATAAAACTAGATGGGTCAGATCCCAGGAAGAGCAAGTGCACAAAGGAGGCTTCACTTAAGAACTAAAAGCAGCAATTAGCACAAGAACATAATTATATAATAAAAGACTAGAAATATAGAAAATCATGATGATATACGATAAGATAATCATGGACTATTCAGACAACCAAGTTACAACCCTTAAACCAAATAAGGACCGGGGTTGTAACCCTTTGTCTGAACGGAACTTGGTTTTTCACCATTTATCGATAAAGTAAAAGCACAAGCATTCAGGTCATGTAACCATCTTGTACCGGATCAGGACAATACTAGACTGGGTTAGACTCCATCCAATCAATCACGGGTAAGCAATAAGTACGGCTTGATACTTTAACTAACTAGGGTTATCACAGGCCTAGTTACTAGCAAGATGTAATAAGATTATTCTATAGCCACAAGCCCTGCAGACCATCCAGGCTATCAGGACACAAATTAGGGGTTGAATTCATGTGGATACATCGTCCTGAAAATGCATGTACCCTTAAGTAGCTTAAAGGGTGCAACACATAAGAGTGTGCTCGAAATGTGCCCTACTCGATGACAGGCTACAGATCCCATGTGGGGCGTCCAGATAACGGAATTGCCTGTAGATAGAAAATCTCTTCATGACTACTGGATTATTCTAGTTATTAGCCTTGTTCAGTTTCACTAGGTACCCCTGACCATGGTACTCAGGGGTCCCTGCCCTAGACATGATGCAAGACAATACTGGTTCATTTGTACAAACACAATCGTCCACGGTGTCCAGGCCATTCATTCTTGTCATGTTATGCTAACCGTCGTAACAACATTCAATAGTTCCCATCATGCTCACTAGTCATGTCTTGTCATGTCATGTCATATCAGTTACTTGTCATACTATGCCATGTACAATTATCTGTCCAGTCGTGTCAATCAATTCAAGGTTATCAAGTCCGCGACAAGAGGGTACAAGAAAAAGGCACATGGGTACGCATAGGGGCTCAAGCCTCTACGCGAGAGAAACTATGCTAGGCTAATGGGGGACCGAGCATAAAAATGGCTTTACGCGAGCAAGACCAAGGAAAGACCCCTTTACGCGAGCAAGTACTCTATGCAAGCAGCCCTGAGGAAGGAACCCTCTACGCGAGCAAGTACTCTATGCGAGCAGCCATCCACGCGAGACTCTACGCGAGGTTCTACGTACGCGAGACTCTATGCGAGCTTCTACGCACGTGAGACTCTACACGAGCTGGAGTCCTCTGCGTAGAGCTCGAAAGAGCTCGGCGTAGAATGGACTACGCGGGCACGCAAGGCGTGTGCGTAAAGGAGGAAAAATGCTACGCTAGCACGTAAAACATGGACGTAAAGGAAGTCACTATACGAGCACGTATGAACGTGTGCGTAAATGGCTCGTCGTCTTTCCAAGGCCGAGACTTGCAGCCATGGAGACTCAAGAACTCAAGGAACCCCATCTCGGCCAAGACTTGGTAAAATCCAGCCATTCAAAAGCCAAACTTGCGTAAAATCGAAATTCCCAGCACATGAAACTCTCCATTTTTGAAAACAACCGAGTTCTGTACATCCAAACTATAAAGATCAAAAATACTAAAACTTAGATCTATATGAAAGGAACCATGGAAATTAAAAATGCTAAATACTAAAGTGTCTTAGAATCTCGTAAGAAAGACAATAGAACAACAAAATTGAGTTCCTCCATGAAGCAAGTTGTACTTGCCTACTACAGGTAGTCGGTAGAGAAATGAAGAAGAAGAAGAGTAGTAATGGTAAATAAATGAGGAGAGAGAATGATTGTTGGGTTAATAAATGGGGGAGGTGGTAGGTAGGGGTTTGCATACTAACCCAAACCAAACCCAACCAGACTGAACCCAACCGAACCCGATGCATACCCAAGCCAGAATAAACCACACGAATCATGAAATGCCAACTAACTCATGCCAATGCAAGAAACCCAAGACTAGCCAGCCAGGACAAGTTGAAATACGGATCCGAGATATGTATACGTATACCAAAATTCGTATAACAAAAATCGAGGGTGACAACTGCACCCACCTTAAAAGAATTTCGTCCTCAAAATTTAATCAAGAGGCTAGAGATGTTGAGCAAGCTACACAAATCACAGGCAAGATATAACTAAGCATTCAATCAAACTATCAATCATGCAAGCAAGAAATCGAAGGTATGAGGCATAAGAAAGACATTATACCTTACGAGTCAAACATGTCGGGATATTACGATCGAATGTCATCCTCATGCTCCCACGTTGACTCATCCAAAGAGTGATGACCCTAAGCAACATGGACTAACTTGATAGTCTTGTTCTTGAGTATCTTCTCTCTTTGGTCCAATATGGATACGGGTCTCTTCTCATACGAAAGGTTGGTACCAACAACCAATTCCAAATGATCAAGGATATGACTCGGATTCGGGATATACCATCGCAATTGGGATACATGGAAGACATCATACATCTCACGCAACGACGATGGAAGAGCGAGACGATAGGACACATCACCTACTCGCTCTAGAATGTCGAATGGCCCTATATACCTAGGACTAAGCTTTCTTCGTATGTCGAAACGAATAATTCCACAGGTAGGCGAGATCTTGAGAAATATATGGTCGTCGACAAAAAATTTAAGGGGACGTCGATGAGAATCGGCCCAATGACGTCGGCGATCTTGTGCAACTCGAAGATGATCTCTGACTTGCCTGACCACCTCTATAGTCCGTATTACCATCTCGGGACCAAGCAATTGCCTCTTACCGATATCATTCCAAGCTAACGGAGTCTACACTTTCTGCCATACAAGGCCTCATAGGGTGCCATCTGTATACTGGCCTGAAAACTATTATTGTACGAGAACTCCACTAGATACAAGTGATATTCCCACGAACCATCGAAGTCAAGTATACATGAACGCAACATATCTTCAAGAGTCTAGATCGTGTGCTCCGACTGACCATCTGTATGCGGATGATAAGCTGAACTGAACTTGAGACGAGTCTCTAAACTTTTCTGAAGACTCTGCCAAAAGTGTGATGTGAATCTGGAATCTCTGTCGGATATAATACTGACTGGTACTCCATGCAACATGACCATCTGCCTGAGGTACATCTCTGCAAGCTGATCCGTCGACAGACCAACCCTGAAAGGAAGAAAATGAGCAACCTTGGTGAGTCTGTCGACTACAACCCAGATAGCATCTCTTTCAGCTGGAGATCTAGGTAATCCAGTTACAAAATCCATGGTAATGTGCTCCCATTTCCATTCTGGGATCGTCAAAGGTTGAAGAAGTCGGTGGAAGCTATCATCACAGACTCAAACGACCATCGCCGAGTGCCTCTCTGCGCTCTGTGGCACTTATGGGGAGCCATGTCCAGTTCTAATCTCCACCGGCCATCGTACGCATTCCCGGGTGAGCTGCTTTGTTTTCCCTCTCTCTGCTCTCACTGTCTCGCTTATTCTCCTCCTTTTCTTCGTTCTCTCTTTCTTTCTGGAGAAATCAAAAGGGGGATTTGCTTTCTCTCTCTTTCTCACTTTCCTTTCTTTGTTTTATTTTAGTTTAGTTTTGTTTATTTTGTAAAGGGTCAGTAGTTAATTTAAGACTATGACCCAAGGCCTTAGTAAACCCTTAGGATTGGGCTCCAAGCCCATTATAATATATCCTTGTTTTTATTATGAGTAATTATTATATTTTGATTAACTAGTAAACATCAGTATATATATATATATTATATATATATATATATATATATATATATTAAAACTTTCTAAAATAATATTATGACAAAATATTATTTTGGGCTGGCCTTGATTTCCAAATTAGATTTTAAAATATTAAAATATTATTATATTATTTTCTAGTATTTTAATCTTGACATTCAAAATAGTATTATAATATTTATTTATCTAGTTAAATTATAGTTTTGACTTAAATATGATTTCTCTAGAGTTTTCAAAAATAATTATTCAAATATTTGGATTAATAATTTTCAATATCAAAACTATTTTATAATATATATATATATATATATATATATATATATATATATATATATATCCTCTTACTTCTTTAAATAAATTTTTCTTTGTTTTCCATCTTGATCGTGCTAGTCGTACGATCGTAATTCGTGTGATTTCTGACTACTTTATATCGATCCTAGGCTAATCGGACTATCTCGGAACCAATGACACGGGCCGTTCCATCTTTTGAGATCATCTTTTGTACTTATGACATCTACAACTATTTTGTGCCAACATAATCAAGTCACAAGTCAACTGCAACTTAACTCAAGGCAAGTTTTACTATGGCATTATATTACCTTTATTTTGTACTGCATGTATCTTCATATCTTCTTTTCGCTATTACATATTTATATTTTATGTCGTTATTGTTCTCGATTGATCATTATTACTGCTTTTACATGAGAGTTAGAGTTGTTATAGTAATGTACATATTCATGCCTAACTTCTAGTTTATCGTGATTACCGTTTATCGTGTTGTTAATGTTTATCGTGTTGGACATGTACTTGTGAGTTAGTCGGGTGTGAGAATACGACTAGTAGACATGTGGTACCCCAGTATAGCCCAGAGTTTATTCGGTTAGGGGACCGTCTTACAGTGTTTGTTTAGTCAATGCACCTCACGTGTTGATTGTCCGATTCCTAATCCAACCACATATTGAACGTTGGTATTATAAAATACACAGTACACGTGATCTTTTGTTACTATATTGTTTATTTATTTCCTTTCCATCGAGTCGACGGTCATGTTGTCCATATGTTATAACTATATTCTTTTGTGTCATGCATATAGTTTGTTTTCCTTATTATTGTTTTCTTCATGCATGCATATTATATTGTGTAGTGTTGTGTTATTGTGAACTTGTTCCAATCCTGGCCGGATATTTTTTCAGTTGATAGATTCTTGATGACTTGTTATCTTGCTTTGGGTTCCTTCGGGTAGAGTTAGAGATATCTTGAAGGCCAAAACCTAGAGATTAGTTAGATAGTTTAAATTTGTTGTATTAGATTTTGTGAGACATTGTATTTGGTTAAATATAAATCTTGTAAATTTTGTAATTGATTTAGAAATGTGAATAAGCAATAAAATGATTATGAGCACTTGTTTATTGCGGGCTAAACATCGTACTACCGTCGATATTGTGACGTAGGCTGGACTTACGCACGCACTCGCATACCAAAAAGTGGGTACGGGTCGTGACAAAAGCTAAAGCTTCACGTAACCTTGCCTTCTATTACAAGTATCCATGCACATTATATCACACCACTTTTATGACCCGCACCCACTTTTCGGGATGCGAATGCGTGCGCAAGCCAGCCTACACCACAATGTCAACGGTAGTACGCTGTCTAGCCCGCAATAAATAAAATGCTCATAAATACTAACTGCTCATTCTCAACAACTAAATCAACTTTACAAAATTTAGCAGTTTTACATTTGAAGAAGAATATAAGCTTTTATAATTATAAAAACTACCACACATATAACTAATTTTCTATGTTTTGGCCTTTGAGTCTCTATCTCCCAGTCATATGGTCCATAGCGCAAGAATAGGCACGTCAACCTCACCTATAACAATGATCTAGTCAGGAAGAAAATAGAGTACAACCATATTACATTTAATGTTGTTAGCACAAAATAAGTTAGAACAATGGAAAACAATAATGGCAAAGAACATATAAAAAACTAGCAAGAGATGAACTAGCAGAATATAAACTAGCAAGATATGAACTAGCACTAGTAGATATAAACTATCAAGATATAAACTAGTAAGATATGAACTAGCAGGACAGGAACTGGATAAAGGAACAATGGAAACAACTATGTGTGTGTGAAATATCTTTTATTACATGAACGACTGGGCTAATACGGTACATCATACTATGGCTATCCACAACAATAGGGTACGTCTAACTCATACGTGGGGTGTATGACTTAGCTATCCACAATAACAATATTTAGGTTTGTTCATGTTCTTACCGAGTATTTTCCCTCCCGACTCACTAACAATTAATAACGGTCGACGATACACTAAGAAGGATACAATAACAATGGTGTCACAATTGTGTCTCAACAGAATATCAAGTAATGTCTCAACGGGATATCAAACAAGAAAACGATAGAAGAAACGTTATAATAAACTAAAACATAATGCAATACTGTACTTGCCTGAATCCTTGCACAAACCGTAGTCTTAAGTTGAGGATAAAGGGATTGCCGATCTAGAAGTTGTCAACCTATAACACACATCGAACCACGAACCGTGCACGAAAACCATAAGTCAATTCTAAGAATCTAGTTCTAAAACCATAGAATAAGTAGCTAATGGGTTAACTAATCTAATATTATTTAATTCTAGAATAAATCCCTTAAAAATCTAATTTAACCTAATAATAATCTGAATATAATCTAAACATGAAAGTTTGGCCATAAAAAAATCATGTTTCCAATTTTGGAAACCATGACACGCAAATCGAGACGTATTGTTGACTATCTAGACAAACATTATGAACTCAAGATTTTGAATGTGCATCTTGGTAGATTTCAGTGACATGAGTACGTTAGAATCGAACGTGCCACAAAATCATACTTTGGTCAAAAGATATCACCGTTATGGCTAACCGTGACCAAAACGGTAATTTATCAATCAATTCTGAGTTCAATTGAATAACTAAAATCACAAACGAACTGTCATGACCAGCATCCGGTGTAAAGGCACAAGAAGTTGGTACGTCCAGCCTATGCTGCAGTGTCGGCGGTAGAACGCTGTCCTAGGTCACAACATCTAATATAATGTGAATATGCTCTAAAAGGAGAACAATATATTAAGTACAACTAAATCACCATATCTAAGATGGAATAGAAGATAAGATAATCTCGATAAAGAGTCACAAATATGGATAATAAGTCTCGGTGTAAACCACATCATAAACAATATCACAATACAATCTTAAATGTCTCATAAAGCTAGATAATAAGATAAGTCTAAACTAAGCTAATGACAAGTCCTCAGCGACTACTAGATCCTCCTGAGGGTCCAGGTCACCTGTGTCAACTAGGCCTCCTCCATAGTAAGTATCGCAGCAATCCTTGTAACACCCAGTTTTTTGAAATTGGGGTATTTTTGAAAATTTATTATTTTTATTATTTATTAATGGTATTTTAGTCATGATATGATTTTTGGTAATTTTTAGTTATTTAAAACTATTTTCTAAGTCATGACTTATGACTTTGTGATTTTATTAGTATAACCCTAGTGTAAACCCTAGTTATTCCTTAACCTAGAAGTTTCCATGACCATGTGAGCCTAGCCATAGGCTTAGAACATCAAGTTAGTGATTTTAGCCAAAAAGGGTATTTTGGTAATTTACTAGATTTTATTTGAGATTATGTGTTTTTAATATTATTTAATTATTGTTAAGTACCATGATTAGTCCCTAACCTATCTTACCCTAATCTAGAGGTTAGCTACTAACCTATAAGCTTAGGGATAGATAATTAGTCATGGGTTAAAGTAATGTAAATATCTAGATATTTACATAATAGATATTTTGCTTAAAACCCTCAAAATATCCTTGTTTTGGTGTGAAAGTCTTTGCCTTCACCTTGAAGAAAGGCCAAGGACACCCTCCTTGCCATGGCTGGCCATAGGACACCCCTACACTACCCCCCTTCCTATATAATCCCATCATATTCATTCATGATCATTTTACATGAATTAAAACCTAGAAAATTCCCTTTCCTTCAAACCACCATAACTTGATCATTTTTGATCCAAATCACCTCTAGTCTTTTGTATTGGGACCCTACAACATCAAGGGTGCTAAGGGAGGCTAGCAATCCAGAATTCACAAGCTTTGGGCATCACCAAGTGGAAGGACAAACATCCCCCTCTTATTGATTTTCTATTGGATTTGCATCAATAGGTAAATACCCATAAACATAGTTAATATTCTATTTTTTTTCATAAATGCATGCATATAGGTCTACCCTAGCTGTGGGTCAAGTTTGGTGAAATTTAGGGTTAGTTTGGTGTCCGTATCGGACACGTATCCTAGGTTATAAAACTATGTTTGATGAAATGCCACAAAGAATTTAACTTTGTTATTTTGTAAAACAAATTATATATTCTTGTAGCCCTAGACTATTAGATCATGTACCTACTTGACTGAACACGACACTGTGTCATTTTTGTGTCGAAAATCGACACGGACATGCTGTGACAAGTGCACGCACAGTGCCCTGCTACCACGCTGTTCGTGCTCACTGCACAGGACACTTCGACACGCCAAAATTGGTGTGGACACGGGGGCAGTGTCTGCGCACACGTCCCCAAAATTTCATGACACCTCATGTCGTATCGAGGATACGAGGATACGTGCACTGGTCATGTACTGACAGTGCACACACGTGCGGGGGCCAACTTCGTGCGTATCGTGTCGCGCGGACACGACACTAGGGCACCTCGTGTTTGCACGAGTGGGTAGCCCATCATGTGGCGAACACATGGACACGAGCACGAGATGCGACGTGTCCTGTGTCGCGAGCAAGAGGCACTTGAACCCGTGCACGACGCGGTCTGAACACGCGTATCAGTCATATTTTTCACGACTGATACGGACCTCGTGTCGTGTCCTGGAGTGACGTGGACACGGGGCAGGCACTTGGACACGTGCACAACCCCTAGTTGAACCTTCGTGCACGAGCACGAGACACGTGAGTGTGTGTGTCGTGTCCTAGAGAGAGTTGCACGCGTGCACGACGCAGTATACATGTGTGTGTGTATCTGTGTTTACCCGATTGGGTTTTTGTGAGAATTGACACATCAAATCGTGTCGTGGTGTCGTGTCAGGCACCTAGGACACTAGAGGACACTAGGGGCTAGTGTTACCAACCTTGGGTTTCGAGCCTTAGCTCGGTTTGGGTCGTGTATTTGGGTTTACCCATTTTCCTGTGCACAGTGCCATTTTTCCAGAAATTGGGATGTTTTTCCAGTTTTCAAAATTGAATTTCAAAACGATTTTTGTTATGTTTTATACATATAATTGTATGTTTTCAGTGTATGTATACGTAGTGTATATATATGTGTGTGTGTAGGAGGAATTTAGGGGTATATACATGTGTGTACATGTGTATATACATATATGTATATATATAGGTGTGTGTGTGTATCTGTGTGGTGTGTGTGTTGATTTCTGTTTCCAGAAATCTGGAAACACACCCCCCTCCTGTGTCCAGTTCTCTATCTCTCTCACTCTAATTCACTCTCTCTCATTTTCCTCTCTCTCTCTCTCTCTCTATATATATATATATATATATATATATATATATAATATATATATATATATATATATATATATATATATATATATATGTTATATATATCGTATTAGATTATATATTGTATCTATATATATAGATACCTATATGATATATGAGTATTACATAGACTATAGGCCTATGTAGTAATGTTGTATATATTTATATATATATATATATATATATATATATATATATATATATATATATATATATATATATATATATATATATATATATATGTAAAGTTATATATATGTGTGTGTATATATATATTGTATAGAGATAGATACCTATATGGTATTAGCCTATGGAACCTAGTTACTAGCCTATGGCCAAGTTAGGGGTTGACCCTAATTTGTCTAAGTAACCCCTTGACCTAGGTACTCTAATGACCCTTGTTTGACTAGTGTTGACCAAGTCAACCTTAGGTCAAAACTTGACCTAATTAACCTAGAATTGACTAGGATTAACCTAAAATGACTAGTTTAACTAGTCTGACCATGTTTGACCTAACTTGACTAGTAGACCTAGTTTGACTAGATAGTTGACAATTGTTAACCAAAGTCAACTATAGGTCAACCATGACCTAATTGACCTAGAAATGGCTGGATGAACATAGAAGGACTAGTTGACTAATGTTTGACTAAACCCTAGGCTGTTAACTAGTTGGTTTAGGTTTGACCTATATATGAGTATATTATTGTGACTTGGGTTTTGTGGAAGGTCCTATGTAGCTTAAGATATGTATGGGATTAAGTGGAATACTTAGAGGATGTGTCATGGGTTGAGTTAGTCTCATGGAGTATTGACTTAGATAGTTGACCATTGACCTATTACCTTGCTGACTAGTCTTTGTTTGACCAAAACCTTAGTTAGGCTATGTTTGACCTAGACTTGACATAGATTGATCATGTTGACTAGTATTTGACTAGTCTGACCATTGTTGACCAAAACCCTAGATAACTTGACTAGTTTGACTAGAATGTTGACCAAGGGTTGACTTTAACCTAGATTTGACTAACCTTGACTTCTTTGACCTTGTTTGACTTTATTGACTTTGTTGATTTCCTGTGACCTAGTATGACTTCCTGTGACCTAGTTTGACTGTTAAGTTGACCAAGAGTTGACCAAGAGTTGACTTTTGACCAGATTAACCTAGAATCATGTAGTATGCATTGTATACTTTATTTTTACCATTGTGGATACATTGTGACTTGTATTGCTCTGATTAGGAGCCATATATCTCTCCTCAGGCAGTATATCCTCTTCAGACATTCAGTTATCAGACGAGTACATTCTTTGACCGTTTCATACTTGCCAGGATTTATATTCTTGTTCTAGATTACTTTACTTGATGCTGACATGATTGTTATCACGGATTGGTACTATATGGATCTTTTTATGAGATGTTATCCCCCTCGGGAGCATCAGATACAGCATGTTTGTGCATTTTATGAATCATCATGTATCTCTATGCTTCCATAGATTCACGAATCGCTTGTGACTCATGTACTCTCATGTTCACAGAGCCTCTCATGAATCACCCATTTATGGGCTTATCATGAATCTTAACATAACTTGAACGGATCCTTGTGTATTGATTGGGGATAGAGGAGTGAAAATAGTCATGTGGATATTACCCCAGTAGCTGTAGTCATGAATCACTCTTAGCTGTAGTCATGAATCTCCTATGCCATTCACATGTCTATATTTTTTACTCTGACTCACTAGTCACTGCTAGTTCTCTATTATAGTAGATATTTCATTACAGTTATCTCTTTTACTACATGTATCTTCTTTCAGCAGTTCATGTATTTTACTCTATTGCATGCTTTATATTTCCTATCATACTATGAACTGCGTGAGATATATTATGCTCGTTCCTGTCCTGACTAGACCTGTTGAAAATATTATAGAGGATGAGGATGAGGCCCTGGTGTCTACCTATTATAGAGCAGGACTAGATGACACTTATGTTGTGGACCCTCAGCAGGATCCACCTGCAGCTGAGGATGTTGCCCCAGTAGTCTAGGCTAGTTTAGCTAGTCAGTCTTTTTCATATTATCATTTTGTCTCACATTCTGAGTTGTATTTTGAGATGTTGAGATGTATAGACTCTTAGACTTATATTGTATTTTGGGTTGACATTCTGAATGTTATGTTATCCTAGACACTTGGACTTATTTCATCTATGATACTGTTCTCTTGAGTTACTATCTATGTCTTTCATTCTTCTACCCTAGATGTGATTGAGATTGTATTCTGTTATGTCATCTCCATTCGGAGAGTATATACTGTACAGGTACTTTTATAATGTTAGATGTTTGACCTAGGACAGCATTCTACCGCCGACACTGCGGCGTAGGCTGGACGTACCCACTTCTCGTGCCTTTACCCTAGGGTACGGGTCGTGACACATTTTTAGTGGTGGCCCATACAGGTCCTGAGTTTATGTAGTGGTATTCGAACTAGAGTTTCACTACAGCCTGTGATAGAATTGAGAGATAGGCTTAGAGAGAGTGGATACTCAATCACAATTAGGAAATTTCCATGGGTTTGAATCTACTGACTTTTGTTCAAATCTGTATAATCTATTTCATATTGTCCTTCTTGATACTATCATCCTTGTACCGTTATTGACTTCCTTGTTGATCTGTCTTCAGGATGGTGGAGACACGATCACAGCGTCTCGGTCCAGGTGACACCACTGAGAGGTCTGCCACCTCTCATCCAGTTCACCAGGACCCGGGGACCACAACTCCCCTTACTCCAGCTCATGTGGAAGTTTCTGCCATATTTGGGGGTGCACCTCTATCTATTCGAGGGACCATCCCAGCTACCCCAGACATACCTTCCCCGCAGTTTCGTCAGCCACAGTTTCAGCAGCACCAGCATCAATTCCAGCCGCCGATGCCATTTAGATTAGTGGATGCTGCACAGATGTTTTTATACTTCCAGCATTTCTTAGAGACGCAACAGGCCCAGCAGCAGCGTCAGATAGCGGAGTTTACCAGGGGCATAGATGAGGCCCATCAGCCGGCTAGAGCGACAGTGGAGAGGTTGGCTGTCCAGCCACATGTAGGATTGGGACAGCCGCGACAGCAGAGGATTCCGAGCATTCAGAAGTTCAAGAAGATGAACCCCAGGGACTTCTTGGGGACAGAGGGGATTCTTTATGCTGATGACTGGATTGAGCACATTGAGGAGATTTTCTGACTGGCGAAGATACCAGCCGGACTACAGATAGAGGCGGCAGCCAGCCAGATGCGGGATCTTGCCCGTACCTGGTATCAGACGGGCCCGAGAGTAGGCACTCCAGGGCAGGCATGGAGAGCTTTCAAGGAGCTCTTCAAGGGAAAGTTTTTCCCGGATCAGGCAGTCGGTGCCTTGGAGACCCAGTTTGAGAACCTGGTTCAGGGGAACCAGACTGTAGAGAAGTATTCCGGTGAGTTTTGCCGGTTGAGCAGATTTGTAGAGGGCCTTAGCGAGACAGCGAAGGCGAGGAGGTTCAGGAAGGGCTTGGTCAAGGAGGTCAAGTCCTTGACCAAGAGTGACAGGAATGCCACTTTTGAGGAGATTCTGGCAGGAGCGATGGCAGCTGAGGACGATCTTGAGCTGAAGCTCAAGAGGGGCCGTGATACACAGGAAGCCGGCAGCAGTGGAGGTCAGGCCAAGAGGCCTCACTATCAGCATCAGCAGAGGCAACCACAGCAGTATCAGCAGCCGAGGCAGCAACAGACCCCGAGACAGCAGACTACCAGTTATCCTTACTGTAAGAAGCCGGGACATGGATGGGGAGAGTGCAGGAAGAGGCTGGGCTGGTGCCTACTATGTGGGGCAGCGGACCACCAGCTGAGGGAGTATTTCCAGTACATAGGCAGAGTAGCACATGGAGCAGCACCAGAAGCAGGAGCCAAGGCTCCGGTAGGTCAGCAAAGGGACCGTTACAGCCACAGCAGCAGAGATTTATGCAGTTTCAACAACAGGCTGGAAGAGGCCAGCAGGGGCGAGCTTACGCCATGACAGTTGAGGATGCCCAGGCAGTTGGCGATGTGCTTGCAGGTTCTGTTTTTCTAAATTCCATTCCCACCTTGTTTAATTATATCTATCTTGAAATCCAATTCCATCTGCTCCTACCTGTTTCTTTATTAGTGATAAGTTTTGACCTGGTAGTTCTTTTGATTTTTGTCGATTGTTTGTTTATTTCTTCATCTCTTACTTAGGAGTAGGAGTAGAAGTAGGAGTAGGAGTAGCTTTAGCTATTAATATAATTCTTGAATAACTTCTTTTGTTAAGAAATTTTTTTCCCTTAAATGAATTAATTTATGTGTTATGCCTTTTGACTTAGAATTGATAGAGTAGCTCTGACCATAGAATGGTAACCCTTTTAGCCCTGTGATTTATTGTTTCTTTATCTTTCTAGTCTACACCCATGACCAGGACTGTCCCACTTAACCTGCCCCTTATAATACTATTCATCATGATTTTTGGTTCAATTTAGGCCATAGACCTTTCCCACTCTAAATTATGATCATCGTAGGCATATTACCGTGACTTTTAAATTAGGAGCACAAGACTAGTTATTTTCTTAAAACTGACTTCACATACATGACCTAGACATGACACTCTATACCTATGACCTTAGTTCCCCACTCAGGCATACCATCGTGTGCTTCATTTGCTTAGTACGATTTTCCTGACCCGAGGCTCCATCCTGATTTACCCCATGGAGTTACTTTTGATTTCGATTTGAATTAAGGACACCTTATGACCTAAAACTGCCAGCCAATTTTGGACATGACCCAGTATAGTCTACCACCCATATTTTACTTGTTGACCTTGTATGTTGCTAGGTAGTAGCTTCGACCCTGATTGTTGGAGGTTCGACCTAAGAGGAGTACGACCATCTAAATTTCGAGGACGAAATTATTTTAAGGAGGGTAGACTTGTAACACCCAGTTTTCTGAAATTGGGGTATTTTTGAAAATTTATTATTTTTATTATTTATTAATGGTATTTTAGTCATGATATAATTTTTGGTAATTTTTAGTTATTTAAAACTATTTTCTAAGTCATGACTTATGACTTTATGATTTTATTAGTATAACCCTAGTGTAAACCCTAGTTATTCCTTAACCTAGAAGTTGCCATGACCATGTGGCCTAGCCATAGGCTTAGAACATCAAGTTAGTGATTTTAGCCAAAAAGGGTATTTTGGTAATTTACTAGATTTTATTTGAGATTATGTGTTTTTAATATTATTTAATTATTGTTAAGTACCATGATTAGTCCCTAACCTATTTTACCCTAATCTAGAGGTTAGCTACTAACCTATAAGCTTAAGGATAGATAATTAATCATGGGTTAAAGTAATGTAAATATCTAGATATTTACATAATAGATATTTTGCTTAAAACCCTCAAAATATCTTTGTTTTGGTGTGAAAGTCTTTGCCTTCAACTTGAAGTAAGGCCAAGGACACCCCCCTTGCCATGGCCGGCCATAGGACCCCCCTACACTACCCCCTTCCTATAGAATCCCATCATATTCATTCATGATCATTTTACATGAATTAAAACCTAGAAAATTCCCTTTCCTTCAAACCACCATAACTTGATCATTTTTGATCCAAATCACCTCTAGTCTTTTGCATTGGGACCCTACAACATCAAGGGTGCTAAGGGAGGCTAGAAATCCAGAATTCACAAGCTTTGGGCATCACCAAGTGGAAGGACAAACACCCCCCTCTCATTGATTTTCCATTGGATTTGCATCAATAGGTAAATACCCATAAACATAGTTAATATTCTGTTTTTTCTTCATAAATGCATGTATATAGGTCTACCCTAGCTGTGGGTCAAGTTTGGTGAAATTTAGGGTTGGTTTGGTGTCCGTATCGAACACGTATCCTAGGTTATAAAACCATATTTGATGAAATGCCACAAAGAATTTAACTTTGTTATTTTGCAAAACAAATTACATATTCTTGTAGCCCTAGACTATTAGATCATGTACCTACTTGACTGAACACGACACAGTGTCATTTTCGTGTCAAAAATTGATACGGACACGCTGTGACAGGTGCACGCACAGTGCCCTGCTACCACGCTGTTCGTGCTCACTACACAGGACACTTCGACACGCCAAAATTGGTGTGGACACGGGGGCAGTATCCGCGCACACGTCCCCAAAATTTCATGACACCTCGTGTCATATCAAGGACACGAGGACACGTGCACTGGTCGTGCACTGACAGTGCACACGCGCACGGGGGCCAACTTCGCGCGTGTCATGTCGCACAGACACGACACTAGGGCACCTCGTGTTTACACGAGTGGGTAGCCCATCATGTGGCAAACACATGGACATGAGCATGAGACGTGTCGTGTCCTGTGTCGCGAGCAAGAGGTACTTGAACCCGTGTACGACGCGATCTGAACACGCGTATCAGTCATGTTTTTCACGACTGATACGGACCTCGTGTCGTGTCCTGGAGTGACATGGACACGGGGCAGGCACTTGGACACGTGCACAACCCCTAGTTGAACCATCGTGCACGAGCACGAGACACGTGAGTGTGTGTGTCGTGTCCTAGAGAGAGTTGCACGTGTGCACGATGCAGTATACATGTGTGTGTGTCTGTGTTTACCCGATTGGGTTTTTGTGAGAATTGACACATCAAATCGTGTCGTAGTGTCGTGTCAGGCACCTAGGACACTAGAGGACACTAGGGTCTAGTGTTACCAACCTTGGGTTTCGAGCCTTAGATAGGTTTGGGTCGTGTATTTGGGTTTACCCATTTTCCTGTGCACAGTGCCATTTTTCCAGAAATCGGGATGTTTTTCCAGTTTTCAAAATCGAATTTCAAAACGATTTTTGTTATGTTTTATACATATAATTGTATGTTTTCAGTGTATGTATACGTAGTGTATATATATGTGTGTGTGTAGGAGGAAATTAGGGGTATATACATGTGTGTACATGTGTATATACATATATGTATATATATATAGGTGTGTGTGTATCTGTGTGGTGTGTGTGTGTGTTGATTTCTGTTTCCAGAAATCTGGAAACACCCCCCCTCCTGTGTCCAGTTCTCTATCTCTTTCACTCTAATTCACTCTCTTATTTTCCTCTCTCTATATATATGTATTATATAAGTTTTATATATATATATATATATATATATATATATATATATAATATATATCGTATTAGATTATATATTGTATCTATATATATAGATACCTATATGATATGAGTATTACATAGACTATAGGCCTATGTAGTAATGTTGTATATATATATATATATATATATATATATATATATATATATGTGTAAAGTTATATATATATATATATGTGTATATGTATATATTGTATATATATATATATATATATAACTTTACATATATATATATATATATGTAAAGTTATATATATATATATATATATGTGTATATGTATATATTGTATAGAGATAGAAACCTGTATGGTATTAGCCTATGGAACCTAGTTACTAGCCTATGGCCAAGTTAGGGGTTGACCCTAATTTGTCTAAGTAACCCCTTGACCTAGGTACTCTAATGACCCTTGTTTGACTAGTGTTGACCAAGTCAACCTTAGGTCAAAACTTGACCTAATTAACCTAGAATTGACTAGGATTAACCTAAAATGACTAGTTTAACTATTCTGACCATGTTTGACCTAACTTGACTAGTAGACCTAGTTTGACTAGATAGTTGACAATTGTTGACCAAAGTCAACTATAGGTCAACCATGCCCTAATTGACCTAGAAATGGCTGGATGAACATAGAAGGACTAGTTGACTAATGTTTGACTAAACCCTAGGCTATTAACTAGTTGGTTTAGGTTTGACCTATATATGAGTATATTATTGTGACTTGGGTTTTGTGGAAGGACCTATGTAGCTTAAGATATGTATGGGGTTAAGTGGAATACTTAGAGGATGTATCATGGGTTGAGTTAGTCTCATGGAGTATTGACTTAGATAGTTGACCATTGACCTATTACCTTGCTGACTAGTCTTTGTTTGACCAAAACCTTAGTTAGTCTAAGTTTGACCTAGATTGATCATGTTGACTAGTATTTGACTAGTCTGACCATTGTTGACCAAAACCCTAGATAGTGTCACGATCCGCACCCACTGTGAGGGTACGAGAATGTAACAATGCCCGGCCTACGCCGCAGAGTCGACGGTAGAGCGCTGTTCTAGGTCAACATACATCTAACTATATATATCTAAACAGTTTATACTCCCCGAATGGGGATGACATGACAGTAAAACTCAATCACAACTAAGGAAGAGATAGCACGAAATGAAATAGAACTCAAGGAAGTAAATAGATGAAATAGCAGTAGTCTAAGATAATCCCAGCAATATCCAACAGTACAAGGTCTCAGATAAAAGAATATACAACTCATAACTCCAAATAAAGTCTAACTAAGACATGTCTCAAGACTGCATAAAGAAAGATAAGCCTAGCTAGTCTAGTCTAGGCAGTCGGGGGAATATCCTCAGCTACTACTGGATCCTCCTGGGAGTCCAGCTCAAAGGTGTCATCTAAAGCTGCCCCGTAGAAAGTGTCCAGGCAGGCCTCCTCTTCGTCCTCTATAATATTTCAACAGGTCCAGTCAGGACATGAGCGAGTACAGTACATCTCATCAAATCATAGCAGTTAGAAAGTAAAAACATGCAGTAAAGTAAGATACAGGTACTAAGGAAATGCGGTATGTAAACAGGAAGAGAACTGTAATATAAATATCTACTATACATAGAGAACTAGCAGTGACTAGTGAGTCAGAGTACAATATGGACATGTAAATGGCATAGGAGATTCTGATGAGACACTAAGGATGAGATTCTGATAAGAAACTACTGGTGTATTATTCACATGCCCAATTCTACTCCCCCGTACCCCAATCAATACATAAGGATCTAAACAGGTTATGTTATTGTATAAGATATCACATGGGGGCCCATATTGGGTGCACGTGATAGTATACATGGGGGCTCCATGAACCTAAGAGTACAAAGTTCACCGGAGTGCACATGTAAATGAAAGCACAGGAGTACACGATGTAAGTGAAACGCACAAGCACAATGTACCCGATGCTCCCGAGGGGGATAACATCGCATGTAGAGATCCATATAGTACCAATCCGTGTGACCAACGTGATAGTACAAGTAAAGTAATCTACTGCAGGAAATAATTCTAAGCAGGATATGAAATGATCAGAGAATGTACTCGCCTGTATCTGAGTGTCCGATATGAAATGTACTGTCCAAAGTGTGGTGTCTGGCTCCTAATCAGAACAGCACAAGTCACAACAAGTCCAGAATAGTAAAATGGAGTCCTACTATGCATTTTACATGATTCTAGGTCAATCTAGGCCAAAGTTAACTCTTGGTCAACTCTGGTCAACCCTAGAAGTCAAACTAGGTCAATCAAGTCTAACTAGGCTATACTAAGTCTAACAATCTATTCTAGACAACACACACCATTCCTAGGCTATACAAGCCAACAACAATCACACATAAAAATACCTCACATTAGCTATCAATCAAGAGATTCATGTATACATGAGTAAAGGCTTATACCTATACACATACAACCTATACATAGAGCATATATCTAATACATGCCTATGATAACCATACAACACTAGATCAACACTATCTACAACCCACACCCTACAACTTATACATTAATCCACACTAACATTATATACACATTAACATAGATAGGCATAATAAAACATGTGTGTATGTGGTGTGCTGAACAAGGTGCAGGAAGTATCCAAAAACAGTGAAGGGTGTAGGCTTGTGTGGTGTGCAATAGTGACTATGTACATTGCAGAAAATACAACAGTGAAGAGGGCAGCATGTAACAGGGAATGTGTAGGCTGGTGTGCAGGAAACAGTAAAGAGAGGAACCTGTGTTAGTGTGTGTCAGCAGTGGGGTTACACAAGGCAGGAAACACAACAGTGTAAGGAGAACCAAAACAGTGTAAAGCAATTTCAGGAATTATAATAGTGAAGAAAGGAAAGAAGGGTGTGATGTGTACTGCAGTGACAGTGTGCAGGAATGCCAATTCAGTAAAGGAACACACAGGAAAGCAATAAGGGAGCAGTCCACACACATGTTTTCATATCAAAAACTCAGGAAATCAAATGACAGTTTTTCCCTCTCCTTCCTATTCTCAGTTATTTGAAGAATACCCCAAAACAGTATGAATACTCCATAAATCTCAGGTTGAAAACTGAGATTCAAACTCAGGAAATTCCTGAACAAAGGTTCCGTTTAGTCCCCTCCCAAGCCATATCACTGAACAATTGATCACCAAAACACCCAATCCCATATCATCATAAACCCCATTCTCAGGAAATTGGAACTTAGTTCTCAGTTTTACACCCATATATGAAATGAAATCAACAGTTTATTACTCACTAAATTCTCAGGTTTTAGACACATTCCAACACACATTGTTTTAAGAATAATCAAGACAGTCCAAGTGTCCCTACAATGCCTAGCACCCTAACAGTTCAAACTTGATCATAGCTCAAGGATTAACATTATCACAAGTTAGAATCAATCAGGCAATCACTTTAGAACTGGAATGAAAGTTAACAATTTAGTATTAACTTGTATCAGTTATACATTGAGCCTCTACTCATAGGCCAAAATCCCATTTTCACAACCAACAATCGATATTCAACTGTAAAAACTAAACTAACAGGTATTATGATATGTAGGGATCGAAATTGATTGAACAATCATAGCAAAACAGGAAGGAATTTGATTTGCACATAACAGGGAACTTGATGTCAAATTGAGTATCAGGAAATAGTCCTCTCCCATATTCGAATCCAGTAATCCACATAAAACCAACTTAAAACATGTAAATAAATCTACATACCTTATACCATATATTAGGATCTAAATTAACAGGTTAACACAACTTAAAACATTAGAAATCAATTCGAAATAGAAAACACACACCAGTGTTCACAGAACACGCAGGCCTTCCCCATGCACACGAGTTTTCATGTCCGACATGACACCAACTGACACGAGACTTGGGGAGTGTCATGACAGACACTGCCTCTTGCTCAGTGTCAATTTTCATGTGTCCTCGTGTCCTGTGCAGCCCGTACGAGCACACTGGTAGCAGGGGAGCTACAGTGCTCGTGCGCACGCCACAAACCCGCGCGTGCACGTGTCGACCATGACTCGACATGACACAGAAATCACGATACAACCTAGGAAACCTCTAAGCAAACCCTAGAAGTCTATTCCTATTCAAATACAACAGGTCAACTGGATCGACATGCCCTTTGTGGCATTCTGTCGAACACCATGGCTAGTGTACTGATATGTGTCCAGAATGGACACGAATCCTTCGACACTGGACACGAAACCCATTCAGACCTTAGGGGGACCCTTAGGGCTTCCTATTGGTGAAGACTAAATGAAATTTCATTGAGATTTGATGAAGATACCTCTTGTTGAACTTTCAATGGAAAAGTCTCCTTGCTAGCTCCTTGCTTGGTATCCCAAACAATTCTAATCAACTCCAAACTGGACCAAATCATCCACAACAGCAAAAAAAATAGTATTAGAAGTTAATGCAACTAGTTTAGGGATTTTAGGACCTATAATGGATTTATGATGAATTTATTTAGATAAGAACTCACCTCCTTGAAAATAGGGCTCTTCCTAAAGAAAAGAGGCAACCCTAGATTTGGGAGGGGTTTTATATGGTAGGAATCCCTAGGTAGAGGGTGTGGCCGGCCACTAGGGTTTAGGGTTAGGGCTTAGCCAAATTATTGGGCCTTGGGCCAAGTAACAAAGGCTAATGTAGATTAAACTTAATCAAGGTTCTAAAACCATAAGTCATGACTTGTGACTTCCTAATCCTTTGCCAAAATGACTAAACCAAGTCCTAAGCTAGGTTAGACTAGAGTCACTTGGCCTAACCATGACCCACTAACTAGGGTTAGCTTCTAGGTAGGTCTACATGAGTCAAAACTAGTCAAAAATCAAACTAGTCCAAATAAATCCAAAATAATTCCTAAAAATTCCCATAAATTCTAATTAATAGTAATAATTTTAAATTACCCAAAAATGACAAATTTACCCTCAAACTAGAAATATGGTAGTGACAAATCTACCCTCCTTAAAAGAATTTCGTCCTCGAAATTGAAAGGCGAAATGCAACTGATGAGAAGGATAGAAAGTATACCTCACGGTCCAAAAAGATAGGGATACCGCTCGCGCATCTCATCCTCCCGCTCCCAGGTAGACTCTCCTGGAGAATGATGCCTCCATGCGACACGTACCAAAGGTATCACCTGGTTCTTCAGAACCTTCTCCCGTCGATCCAGAATCTCTACTGGCTGCTCTGGATAGCTGAGAGAAGGACCCACCTCAATCTCCGAATGATCGAGCACATGGCTAGGGTCAGCCACGTACCGTCTCAACTGTGATACATGGAATACATTGTGGACCCCCACAAGTGCAGGCGGCAAGTCTAGCCTGTAAGCCACGTCATCGACTCTCCCGCTGATAACGAAAGGGCCGATGAAGCGCGGGCTAAGCTTCCTGCCTCCACCAAAACGTATCATACCACGAGTCGAAGATATCCTCAAGAAAACCTGGTCTCCGACCTAATCACAAGCAAGGTCTCAATTAATATAAATAACAAATATGATCAAAAAAATCATAAAGAAACACCCTAAATCTAATCCTACTCTAATCTGTACCTCAAACTCCAAGGGCCTCCGGTGGCTATCGGCCCAGTGCCGATGTCTGTCCTACGCCACGCGAAGTCTGTCCCTGATGAGCTTCACCTTCTCGGCCGCATCCATAATCATCTCTGGCCCAAGCAAAGCTCGCTCACCAACATCATCCCAGGATAAGGGTGTACGGCACCTACGCCCGTACAGAGCCTCGAAAGGTGACATCTCGATGCTGGCCTAGAAACTATTGTTATAGGCAAACTCCACCAAATACAGATGATCCTCCCAGGAACCTCCAAAGTCCAGAACGTACGTCTGCAGCATATCCTCAAGGGTCTGAATAGTCCGCTCTGACTGTCCGTCCGTCTGGGGGTGGTATACAGTACTAAACTTGAGCTGAGTGCCCAAGCTGGTCTACAGACTCCTTCAGAAATGGGAAGTAAAATGGCTATCCCGATCTGAGACGATGCTGACCGAAACTCCATGGATCCTGACTATCTGCCGCATATACATCTCTGCCAGCCTCTCTGTAGACGTACCCACCTTGAATGGCAAGAAGTGGGCTGATTTGGTCAACCTGTCAACGATGACCCAAATCGCGTCTTTCCCTCCTGGAGTACGCGGCAATCCTGAAACGAAGTCCATCGTGATATGCTTCCATTTTTACTCAGGAATGGACAGTGGCTGCAACAATCCGTCGGGCCTCTGTCTCTCTGCCTTGACCTGCTGGCAGACCAAGCACCTAGCTACGAAGTGGGACACCTCCCGCTTCATTCCTGACCACCATACATGCTTCCGCAGATCTCGATACATCTTGTTGGCACCCGGGTGTATAGAGTACTGAGATCTGTGGGCCTCCTACATAATCTGCTTTCTGAGCTCCCCGCTAGGCACACATAACCTGGCACCGTGCCTCAGGGCACCATCCTCTGCAACTGAAAACTCAGGATCCCCCACTCCTATACTGATCTGCTCTCTGATACTCTGCAAAGCCACATCCTCGAACTGGGCCACCTTGATCCTGTCCACCAAGTCTGACTGAATCTGCATCTCCTACAGCTGCATCTGCACTTCCGGCACGATCACCTCAATCCTAAGGCTCTCTAAGTCGACAAGCAAATGCCGATCCATGGTCAAACACATGGCTGTCTGATACCTACTCAAGGCATCGGCAACCACGTTGGCCTTCCCTGGATGATACTGCAGTGCAATATCGAAGTCCTTCATCAACTCCAACCATCTACGCTGTCTCATGTTCAACTCCTTCTGAGTGAACACATACTTAAGGCTCTTGTGATCTGTGAAGATCTCCACCCTCTCACCATACAGATAATGCTTCCACAGCTTCAAAGCAATAATCACTGCTGCCAGCTCCAGGTCGTGGGTAGGGTAGTTCTTCTCATGGGGACATAACTGCCTGGAAGCATAGACAATCACCTTTCCGTGCTGCTGCAACACACAACCCAGCCCCTTCTCTGAAGCATCACTATAAATAGTGAATCCACCTGATCCTGAAGGCAACGTCAGAATCGGAGCTATCGTCAGCCGCTTCTTCAACTCATCAAAAGCTGCCTGACACTCCTCTGACCATACATACTCAGTATCCTTCCGGGTCAACCGTGTCAACGGCTCTGCAACCCGGGAGAAATCCTGCACAAATCTCCGGTAATATCCTGCCAGCCCTAGGAAACTCCTGATCTCTGCAACTGAAGACGACGCTGCCCATGCCTCAACTGCTACAATCTTCTTGGGGTCAACTGAGATTCCATCTCCAGTCACCACATGCCCCAAGAAGTCCACCCGATCCAAGAAGAACTCACACTTGGAGAGCTTCCCGTAAAGCTGCTCTTTCCTGAGAATCTCCAGCACTATCCTCAAATGCTCCTCGTGCTCCTCCTCAGTCTTGGAATATATCAAGATATAATCAATAAATACTACTACAAACTGATCCAAATACTAATGGAACACCTTGTTCATCAGGTTCATAAACACTACAGGTGCATTGGTTAGCCCAAACGGCATAACCAAAAACTCGAACTGCCCGTACCGCATCCTGAAAGCGGTCTTGGGAATATCCTTCCCCTTCACCTTTACCTGGTGATATCCCGACCTCAGATCAATCTTAGAAAATACCCGAGCTCCGCTCAACTGGTCAAACAGATCGTCGATCCGCGGCAGTGGGTATCTGTTCTTGATCGTGAGGTTGTTGAGTGCCCTATAGTCAATACACATACGTACTGACCCATCGTTCTTCGGCACGAACAACACTGGTGCACCCCATGGCGACGAACTCGAGCGGATGAAGCCCTTGTCCTGTAGCTCATCCACTTGCTTCTTCAGCTCCACCAGCTCGCTGTTGTTCACCCGATAGACATGCTGAGAAATAGGCTCCGCTCATGGAACCAAGTCTATCGAGAACTCTATGTCCCTGTCCGGTGGCAGTCTCGACAACTCCTCAGGGAAAACATCTATATACTCCGCTATCAAGGGGTATGGAATCGTCTGCTCCTCGACCGAGACTCCACAGAAGACTTCGCTGCTCTGCTCTGCCTGACGTCTGGAGTACTCGAACTCTGGCTCCCCCGGCGCTCTGAACAGAACTCTACCCCCTCTGCAATCGATGCTGGCGTGGTGCCTGCTCAACCAATCCATGCCTAGTACTATATCATAGTTCGGCAATGGCATTACGAGCAGGCTCACCTCCAACTCACGGCCTCCCAAAACTACTCTTCGACCCTTACAAATATCACTCACGAGGATAATACCACCCCCGATCGTGATCTTGTAAGTCCTAGGCAACGATTCAGCTACTATACCATGCCTAATCGCAAAAGATACTGAAATGAAGCTATGCGATGCACCAGAATCAAATAATGCAAATACTGGACTGGAGTCGAGAAGAATCGAACCTGCAATTAGCTCTCTAGCCACCTCCGCATCTCCAGCTGCCATGGCAAAAGCTCGCCCCTGCTGGCCTCCTCTTGCCTGCTGCTGGTGCTGGACAAACCTCTTCTGCTGAGTCGGCAGGGCTGGTCCCCGCTGCTGGCCCACTGGAGCTCTAGCTCCACCTCCCGGAGCTGCTCGTGCTATGCGGCACTCCCTCATCTGGTGATCTGCTGCTCTGCAAAGAAGGCACTTCCCGAGCCTCTTCCTGCACTCATTCCATCCATGTCCTGGCTTCTTGTAGAAGGTGCAACTGACTGTCTGCCTGGGTGCCTGATGCTGAAACTGCTGCTGGTGAGCCGGCCTCTGCTGAATCGGCTGCGGCTGAAACTGCCTGGACTGCTGAAACTGAAAGTGAGGCCTCTTGGCCTGGCCTCCGCTGCTGCTGCCTCCAACTGGGTCTCTCCCTCTCTTGAGCCTAAGCTCAAGATCATCCTCAGCTAACAGGGCTACCGTCAAGATCTCCTCAAACGTAGCATCTCTGTTCCCCTTGGTCAGGGACTTGACCTCCTTGACCAGACCCTTCCGGAACCTCTGGGCCTTCGTCGTCTCGCTCAGACCCTTAACAAACCTGTCGAGACGGCCAAACTCTTCCGCATACTCCTCTACTGAGAGGCTCCCCTGGACCAAGCTCTCAAACTGCGTCTCCAAGGCTCTGACTGCTGAATCTGGGAAGAACTTCTTCTTGAAGAAGCCCCTGAACTGCTCCCAAGTCTTCCCTGGCTCCTCCACCCTGGGGTCCGACTGATACCAGGTGCGAGCAAGATCTCGCATCCGGCTAGCTGCGGCCTCGATCTGAAGGTCTGCTGGAATCCTGGCCAAGCGAAAGATCTCCTCCATATGCTCGATCCACTCGTCAGCATACAGGATCCCCTCTGTCCCCATGAAGTCCCTGGGGCTCATCTTCTGAAACTGCTCGATCCCCGGTGTCCTCTGCTGCTGCACCACTGGTCGAGCTGCGGCTGTCGTGACGGCCAACTCCATGCCTCTGTCCTGTCGAGCCTGCTGTCGGTCCATGAACTGTTGAAAATATGCGAACATCTGAGCTGCGTCCACATGTCCTGGAGGCGGTGGCAGCTGGAAAGGATCCTCTGGAAAGACCGGGTCCTGCCTCCCAGTCGGTGGATGCATACCCCCTGCTGCGGCTGCCGAGGTCTCAACACGAGCTGAGGTGGCAAGAGCTGCAGTCCCCTGGCCTCGCCGTGCTGGCTGAGAGGTAGCAGTCCCCTCTATACCATCCTCATGGACGACACGCTGCGATCGAGTCTCTACCATCCTGAAGATAGACAAACAAGAGTATCAATTTCTGAGAAAGAAGCGATATAACAAAGGCGGACAATTATAATTCAAAGGATCAGCTGACAAAAGGATTTAGATGGCAATAAAAGGAATTTTCCTAAAGTGATTGAGTATCTTAAAATTAATGTCCTATATTCTATAGCAGGCTGCAGTGTTACTCTAGTTGGAGTACCACTACACTTCTAGTCTAGACCTGCATGGGCCACCACTAAAAATGTGTCATGACCCGCACCCACTGTGAGGGTACGAGAACGTAACAACGCCCAGCCTACGCCGCAGTGTCGGCGGTAGAGCGCTGTTCTAGGTCAACATACATCTAACTATATATAACTAAACAGTTTATACTCCCTGAATGGGGGTGACATGACAGTAAAACTCAATCACAACTAAGGAAGAGATAGCACGAAATGAAATAGAACTCAAGGAAGTAAATAGATGAAATAGCAGTAGTCTAAGATAATCCCAGCAATATCCAACAGTACAAGGTCTCAGATAAAAGAATATACAACTCATAACTCCAAATAAAGTCTAACTAAGACATGTCTCAAGACTGCATAAAGAAAGATAAGCCTAGCTAGTCTAGTCTAGGCAGTCGGGGAAATATCCTCAGCTACTACTGGATCCTCCTGGGAGTCCAGCTCAAAGGTGTCATCTAAAGCTGCCCCGTAGAAAGTGTCCATGCAGGCCTCCTCCTCGTCCTCTGTAATATTTCAATAGGTCCAGTCAGGACAGGAGCGAGTACAGCACATCTCATCAAATCATAGCAGGTTAGAAAGTAAAAACATGCAGTAAAGTAAGATACAGGTACTAAGGAAATACAGTATATAAACAGGAAGAGAACTGTAATATAAATATCTACTATACATAAAGAACTAGTAGTGACTAGTGAGTCAGAGTACAATATGGACATGTAAATGGCATAGGAGATTCTGATGAGATACTAAGGATGAGATTCTGATAAGAAACTACTGGTGTATTATTCACATGCCCAATTCTACTCCCCCGTACCCCAATCAATACACAAGGATCTAAACAGGTTATGTTATTGTACAAGATATCACATGGGGGCCCATATAGGGTGCACGTGATAGTATACATGGGGGCTCCGTGAACCTGAGAGTACAAAGTTCACCGGAGTGCACATGTAAATGAAAGCACAGGAGTACACGATGTAAGTGAAATGCACAAGCATAATGTACCCGATGCTCCCGAGGGGGATAACATCGCATGTAGAGATCCATATAGTACCAATCCGTGTGACCAACGTGATAGTACAAGTAAAGTAATCTACTGCAGAAAATAATTCTAAGCAGGATATGAAATGATCAGAGAATGTACTCGCCTGTATCTGAGTGTCCGATATGAAACGTACTATCCAAAGAGTGGTATCTGGCTCCTAATCAGAACAACACAAGTCATAACAAGTCCAGAATAGTAAAATGGAGTCCTACTATGCATTTTATATGATTCTACGTCAATCTAGGCCAAAGTCAACTCTTGGTCAACTCTGGTCAACCCTAGAAGTCAAACTAGGTCAATCAAGTCTAACTAGGCTATACTAAGTCTAACAATCTATTCTAGACAACACACACCATTCCTAGGCTATACAAGCCAACAACAATCACACATAAAAATACCTCACATTAGCTATCAATCAAGAGATTCATGTATACATGAGTAAAGGCTTATACCTATACACATACAACCTATACATAGAGCATATATCTAATACATGCCTATGATAACCATACAACACTAGATCAACACTATCTACAACCCACACCCTACAACTTATACATTAATCCACACTAACATTATATACACATTAACATAGATAGGCATAATAAAACATGTGAGTGTGTGGTGTGCTGAACAAGGTGCAGGAAGTATCCAAAAACAGTAAAGGGTGTAGGCTTGTGTGGTGTGCAATAGTGACTATGTACATTACAGAAAATACAACAGTGAAGAGGGCAGCATGTAACAGGGAATGTGTAGGCTGGTGTGCAGGAAACAGTAAAAAGAGGAACCTGTGTTAGTGTGTGTGAGCAGTAGGGTTACACAAGGCAGGAAACACAACAGTGTAAGGAGAACCAAAACAGTGTAAAGCAATTTCATGAATTATAACAGTGAAGAAAGGAAAGAAGGGTGTGATGTGTACTGCAGTGACAGTGCACAGGAATGCCAATTCAGTGAAGGGACACACAGGAAAGCAATAAGGGAGCAGTCCACACACATGTTTTCATATCAAAAACTCAGGAAATCAAATGACAGTTTTTCCCCCTCCTTCCTATTCTCAGTTATTTGAAGAATACCCCAAAACAGTATGAATACTCCATAAATCTTAGGTTGAAAACTGAGATTCAAACTCAAGAAATTCTTGAACAAAGGTTCAGTTCAGTCCCCTCCCAAGCCATATCACTGAACAATTGATCACCAAAACACCCAATCCCATATCATCATGAACCCCATTCTCAGGAAACTGGAACTTAGTTCTCAGTTTTACACCCATATATGAAATAAAATCAACAGTATATTACTCACTGAATTCTCAGGTTTTAGACACATTGCAACACACATTGTTTTAAGAATAATCAAGACAGTCCAAGTATCCCTACAATGCCTAGCACCCTAACAGTTCAAACTTGATCACAGCTCAAGGATTAACATTATCACAAGTTAGAATCAATCAGGCAATCACTTTAGAACTGGAATGAAAGTTAACAATTTAGTATTAACTTGTATCAGTTATACATTGAGCCTCTACTCATAGGCCAAAATCCTATTTTCATAACCAACAATCGATATTCAACTATAAAAACTAAACTAAAAGGTATTATGATATGTAGGGATCGAAATTAATTGAACAATCATAGCAAAACATGAAGGAATTCGATTTGCACACAACAGGGAACTTGGTGTCAAATTGAGTATCAGGAAACAGTCCTCTCCTATATTCGAATCCAGTAATCCACATAAAAACTAACTTAAAACATGTAAATAAATCTACATACATTATACCATATATTAGGATCTAAATTAATAGGTTAACACAACTTAAAATATTAGAAATCAATTCGAAATAGAAAACACACACCAGTGTTCACATAACACGCAGGCCTTCCCCATGCCAACGAGTTTTCATGTCCGACACGACACCAACTGACACGAGACTTGGGGAGTGTCATGACAGATACTGCCCCTTGCTCGGTATCAATTTTCATGTGTCCTCGTGTCCTGTGCAGCCCGCACGAGCACACTGGTAGCAGGGGAGCTACAGTGCTCGTACGCGCGCCACGAACCCGCGCGTGCACGTGTCGACCACGACTCGACACGACACAAAAATTACGATACAACCTAGGAAACCTCTAAACAAACCCTAGAAGTCTATTCCTATTCAAATACAATAGGTCAACTGGATCAACATGCCCTTTGTGGCATTCTGTCGAACACCATGGCTAGTGTACTGATACGTGTCCAGAATGGACACGAATCCTTCGACACTGGACACGAAAACTATTCAGACCTTAGGGGGGCCCTTAGGGCTTCCTATTGGTGAAGACTAAATGAAATTTCATTGAGATTTGATGAAGGTACCTCTTGTTGAACTTTTAATGGAAAAGTCTCCTTGCTAGCTCCTTGCTTGGTATCCCAAACAATTCTAATCAACTGCAAACTGGAACAAATCATCCACAACAGCAAGAAAAACAGTATTAGAAGTTAATGCAACTAGTTTGGAGATTTTAGGACCTATAATGGATTTATGATGAATTTATTTAGATAAGAACTCACCTCCTTGAAAATAGGGCTCTTCCTAAAGAAAAGAGGTAACCCTAGATTTGGGAGGGGTTTTATATGGTAGGAATACCTAGGTAGAGGGTGTGGCCGGCAACTAGGGTTTAGGGTTAGGGCATAGCCAAATTATTGGGCCTTGGGCCAAGTAACAAAGGCTAATGTAGATTAAACTTAATCAAGGTTCTAAAACCATACGACATGACTTGTGACTTCCTAATCCTTTGCCAAAATGATTAAACCAAGTCCTAAGCTAGGTTAGACTAGAGTCACTTGGCCTAACCACGACCCACTAACTAGGGTTAGCTTCTAGGTAGGTCTACATGAGTCAAAAGTAGTCAAAAATCAAACTAGTCCAAATAAATCCAAAATAATTCCTAAAAATTCCCATAAATTCAAAAGTCCAAATAAATCCAAAATAATTCCTAAAAATTCCCATAAATTCAAATTAATACTAATAATTTTAAATTACCCCAAAAATGATAAATTTACCCTCAAACTAGAAATGTGGTAGTGACAGATAACTTGACTAGTTTGACTAGAATGTTGACCAAGGGTTGACTTTAACCTAGATTTGACTAACCTTGACTTGTTTGACCTTGTTTGACTTTATTGACTTAGTTGATTTCCTGTGACCTAGTATGACTTCCTGTGACCTAGTTTGACTGTTGAGTTGACCAAGAGTTGACTTTTGACCAGATTGACCTAGAATCATGTAGTATGCATTGTATACTTTATTTTTACCATTGTGGATACATTGTGACTTGTATTGCTCTGATTAGGAGCCATACATCGCTCCTCAGATAATATATCCTCTTCAGACATTCAGTTATCAGACGAGTACATTCTCTGACCGTTTCATACTTGCCAGGATTTATATTCTTGCTCTAGATTACTTTACTTGATGCTGACATGATTGTTATCACGGATTGGTACTATATGGATCTTTTCATGAGATGTTATCCCCCTCGGGAGCATCAGATACAGCATGTTTGTGCGTTTCACGAATCATCATGTATCTCTATGCTTCCATAGATTCACGAATCGCTTGTGACTCATGTACTCTCATGTTCACAGAGCCTTTCATGAATCACCCATTTATGGGCTTATCACGAATCTTAACATAACTTGAACGGATCCTTGTGTATTGATTGGGGATGGGGGAGTGGAAATAGTCATGTGGATATTACCCCAGTAGCTGTAGACATGAATCACTCTTAGCTGTAGTCATGAATCTCCTATGCCATTCACATGTCTATATTTTTTACTCTGACTCACTAGTCACTACTAGTTCTCTATTATAGTAGATATTTCATTACAGTCATCTCTTTTACTACATGTATCTTCTTTCGGCAGTTCATGTATTTTACTCTATTGTATGCTTTATATTTTCTATCATACTATGAACTGCGTGAGATGTATTGTGCTCGTTCCTGTCCTGACTAGACCTGTTGAAAATATTACAAAGGATGAGGATGAGGCCCTGGTGTCTACCTATTATGGAGCAGGACTAGATGATACTTATGTTGTGGACCCTCAGCAGGATCCACCTGCAGCTGAGGATGTTGCCCCAGTAGTCTAGGCTAGTTTAGCTAGTCAGTCTTTTTCATATTATCATTTTGTCTCACATTCTGAGTTGTATTTTGAGATGTTGAGATGTATAGACTCTTAGACTTATATTGTATTTTGGGTTGACATTCTGGATGTTATGTTATCCTAGACACTTGGACTTATTTCATCTATGATACTATTCTCTTGAGTTACTATCTATCTATCTGTCTTTCATTCTTCTACCCTAGATGTGATTGAGATTGTATTTTGTTATGTCACCTCCATTTGGAGAGTATATACTGTGCAGGTACTTTTATAATGTTAGATGTTTGACCTAGGATAGCGTTCTACCGCCGATACTGCGGCGTAGACTGGACGTACCCACTTCTCGTGCCCTTACTCTAGGGTGCGGGTCGTGACAATCCTCATCATCTGTAATATTTTTGACAGGTCCAGTCAGGACAGAAACGAATACATATCTCTCACACAGATCATAACATGAAAAAATATATGAAACAAGCTATAGAATAATATACATAAACTGCTGTAAGGAAATGAGACTGTAAAAGAGAACATGATATATGGAAATAGATATACATGATATAGATAAAAAAAACTAAACTAACTATGTGATTTAGAGCACATATTTGGTTATGTAAATATTGTTAGGTTATAAATGACTTAAATCTAATTTAGAGTTGTACATGATAATGGTGTAGATCACATAACCAAATAAATACTCCTCCTGCCACAATAAGTACACAAGGATCTGTCCAGGTTATGTTATTGCACATGAAAGATAGTATCTCACATGGAGGATCAATCCATATGAAACAACTAGTTTATATATGAAAGGCTCACATGATCATGAGTGTACATGAATGTCACAAGAGTATACATGAATAAATACGAATACAAAGAGTAGACGATGCACATGATAAAGTATATGAGCATAATATACTCGATGTATCCGAGGGGATAACATCGCAAGAAAAGATCCATATAGTACTAATCCGTGATAACATCGTGACAGCATCAAGTAAACTAGTCTATAAGAAGTGAATATGTACAATCAAGTATGAAACGGTCAGAGAATGTACTCGCCTGATAATCCAAGCTGCTGATAAGAAAGTGAGACTGAACTGGAGTGATGTAATCCTATTTAAAATAACCATAAATCACAACAAGGTCTAAGATATCATAATAAAGATCTACAATGCAATTATACATGATTCTAGGTCCTTTTAGGTCAAAGTCAACCCTTGGTCAACTATGGTCAAACATGGTCAACTGTAAGTCAACTAGTCTGTTTATTAATTTTTGGTCAAGCACAAGTTTCCAAATCATTCTATGTTCGTTTAAGTCGATTTGGATCAAGTTTGACCCAATGTTGACTTTTGTCAACTTATCGGCCGACTCGACCATTCTAGGCTCATTGTGTCAATTCTAAACTGACTCAATACTCCTTACATTCACAAGCAAACAATTATATATATATATATATATATATATATATATATATATATATATATATATATATATATACATATATATATATATACATAACACACACACACACACATATATATCACACACACACACACACACATATATGTGTGTGTGTGTGTGTGTGTGTGTGTGTGTTGTGTGTGTGTGTATATATATATATATATATATATATATATATATATATATATATATATATATATATATATATATATATGTCACGACCCGATCCCAAGTTAATGGGTCGAACCGGACCATGCCCAGCCTGCACCGTGGTGAGACGGCGGCAGTAAGCTGTTCCATTGCAGGTATTCACAACAACACAAGTACATTTGTCACAACTATTCTATTCGGAATTTGAAACTTTGTTTAATAAATATTCAGAAATACAACTGGAAGGAAAATGCTGAAATAAAACTACAAACTCCAAATAAAAGAAAATGCAGAAAAGGAAACTATCTAGACATCAGGTTCAGTAGTCCCAGGATCAGCGTCCTCCAGAGACGGCTCCGATACCGTCGCAGGGTAGAGAACCGGATAGTAGTAGCTATTATAGTATAGCTCGTCATCCTCAGTGTTACCTAAAATGTTGTCTCCAGTCAGGAGGGAGCAAGAACGAAATATGCATCTCATATCTTAAATAGTAATTGGAAAGTGCAGGATAAACAGTTGAAATAATATTTTCAGCAGTTTAAAACAGTTCAGTGTGTTTTGAATATGCAAACGTCTATGACCGGCTTGGGTTGATCAGTAGTATCATAGCGATACGATATGGCTTATCCCCGTGTGTGAGAGGGGTAAGCTAACACAGTCAGTTCAGTAGGGGCTTTGGTCATAAACGTTTACACTATTCCCCCAGTCCCAGATTCAGTAACAGTAACAGTCGGTAGAGTTCCGTGCCAGCAGTATGGTTTAACATGCATCTTAACTTTACAAAATAAAATACAAGAATACATAAATCGTAACTTGCCTTGTATTAGTTTGACTGGAAGAACGAGTCGGTACCGAGGAGGAACGTCAGTTGTAACTTCGAGTTCCTACAGTTGAGAACTCGACTTAGATCCTTGAATAACCAGGCTAAGTGTGCTAGTTGCAATCTCTAGTAGTAATGTCCTAATCAGGTTTTAAGTTGTATTAATCTACAGCTAACGTTTACGTCGCAACTACGTGCGTTTGATTAAGCCGGTTAATTGGATTATTTGGAAATAACAACGAGAATCAATTAACTTTGGAAAACTTTGAGTTTTTGTAATATATTTATAAAAATACAGTTTCTTTTAGTGATAAATCGTGAACTAGTTATTTACTAATATTTTATCCATTTTAATTAATTATTAATTAATCATAAATGAGAATAGATTACGATCTAGTTACGATTACACGTCAAAATCCAAACCACCCAAGATCACATCCACCCAGAAAATAAAATAAAAATCTACGCTACACAATACAAGGGCACAGCTAAACATCCTAAAGTGGGCTTATGCCCTGTACAACTATTTTTATATCAAATAAGAGAAAAATGATTTAATTTCTAAATAAAGTGTAGTAAATAAATAATTATATTAAATAGCCTAAATATTAAATAAAATAATTTAAAATAAATGCTAAGAGTCTCAGACTCGGTCCATCATCAAAATCCAGCTAATACCACAATGCCCGGTCGGACCGGTGCGTTTGCATTTCGCCAGGGCCCACAGACCGGTACGGTCGTCGCCCAAAAAATTAGTTTTAAAATTCATTTCCGAAAACCGATTTTGAAATCAAATTAAATAAGGTTTTGTAAAAATTTGGGCAGCACTTCCTCTATTTCGGGACAACCCAAAACTGGAAAATGCGCCACAGAAACCTGCAATTGTTCCAACCAATGGTAATCCCAAAATATAACCACCGAATCAACTTTCCAAACCACCAGAAATAATTTCCCAACCAATAGAACTTCCCAAAATACCCGGGAATCCCACAATCAAACCAAACCACACAAAACCCAGCAGATAAAAATCACAGAAATATGCTAACGCAGCTAACCGAATATACTACGCAGCTAACCGGATTTCCCAAAGGAAAACCGGGGACCGATTCTCATCATGGACTCTACGGGAGGGACGAACTACTATGATTAACAAGAATATACCAAATTCCGTTGGCGGGGAGCCGCGGGAAAAACTTGGGGATATTCGAAACGACGTTCGGACAACGGGGTCACGGATCTGGACAGCAGGAACTTTGCAGATCCGGACAGCAGGAACTTCGCGAAGCGCTGGACAGCGGGAGTGGCGACAACGGGGTCGGCCACGCGCGGAAAGTGTGCGGGAAAGGGTCTGGCCAGGGAAGCCGGGGCCGGTGGAAGGGCGCAGTGCCGGCGGGGTCAGCTGGACGGGTGGGCGTCGGCCGGATCTGGCCAAGGGCGAGCGGCCGGGACAGCGGGGCGCGGGAGGTCGGGCCGCGGGAGGAGCGGGGTCCGGCGTTGGCTTGGCCGTACGGACGGCCGATGGTCGGCGGCGCGCTGGTGAGCGCTGGTCGGGACGCGGGCGAGCGGGCGGGGAGCTCGGGGGCCGTGGATCTGGAGCGGCGGGCGGGGTACGCCGCCGACGGGAGGCCGCACGGAGCTGCGGTCGGGTTGCGCGGTGCTGGCTGGCCGCGGAGATCGCGCGCGGGTGGCGCGGGAGAGGTCGCCGGCGAGGAGCCCGGCGGAGGGTGGCTAGGGCTTGGGGAGGGTTTCGGTTAGGTGGGGAGTTTGTTCCAGAGAGATGGAGAGGGAGAGAGAGAGTGTGGTTTTTTTTTTGTGAGGAAAGTTAGAGAAAAAAGAGAGGTTCTGTGAGTAAAGGGAGAGGGAGAGAGTTAGTTTTGCTTTGAGAGTTTAGATCTCTCCAGTGAAGTGTCGTGAGAGAGTGGGGGAAGTAAATAGAGGGAGATGGAGAGTTGGGGAGTTGATGGGTTAGGAGTTATAAGATGGAGTGGAGTTGAGGGTTTAGAATAGGAAGGGTGCTGACCAATTCGTGGGGAGTGAATGGCTGGCTTTGAACGAGTGGGTGTGTGCTGGTCCTTTGGGACCAGCTCTCCCAAATATATTATTTATTTATTTTTTTTATTAATAACATTAGCCAAACAGATTTAGGAAAGAAAAAAATGGGATTGGGTTCGGCTCAGGCTCGGGTCTGGGTTCGGGTCTGATCCAAAAATCAAAATGCCCTGTTATTAATATTTTTCGAAATTCTTTCCATCCAAAAATATTTAATAATAATAATATTAATAATAATAATAATTTTGAAATATTAATGAAACACTATTTAATATTTATTTACAAACAATGGGTTTCACAATCTTCCCTCCTTAGAAAATTTCGTCCTCAAAATTAAAGGCAGGGTAGGAGAATCAAACAGTTACGGGTACTACGCCCGTAACTCAGGTCCAACAATAAGAATTTTCAAGGCAGTCGTGGATGAGACGGTTTAGGGACAAATTTTATTTATGATATCATCCATGCAGAGAAAAAAAATACAAAAGCGAACCAAAGTACACGAGGTTGATCAGACCATCATGTACCGGTCCTGATTAGACAATATATTAGTGGGTGCACCCAATAAAATATCGTCATGATCAAGCTTGATTTAAAGAGATAGCTTGCAAAACTAGGCTAACTTAGCAGCATTAGTCAAATTTAGAACGGAAAAGAAAAGATAAGGAATAGGAGTTTAAGTGATGGCTCAAAATCTGATTTCTTCTCATCTCTGACTAGACTTGCAACTGATTTCTCTGGTACTGAAAGGTTGATTCCAATCTTCAGTTCTGAATTATCCAAAATGTGACTCGGATCCGAAATATAACGTCTGAGCTGAGACGTAGAAGACGTTGCACACTCTCAAGATTAGCTGGTAGAGCTAACCGGTACGCTACTTCCAACTCGTCTTAAACTTCAAATGACCTGATGTACCTGGCCTCAATTTCTAGCTCCGTCAAAACTGATTGTTCCTCTGGTAGGAGAAAACTTCACCAAAAGCAATTTGGTCTTTCCAAGACCTACCAAATTCCAAGACGCAAAATCTCAATACATCTTCAAGCGTCTGGATTGACCTCTCTGCTTGCTCGTCCCGCGGTACTCCATGAATCCGGTAGATGTGCTTCTCGTACAATGCTGCCCACTTCTTAGTGGATAACCAACTTTGAGAGGAAATAAAGTGTGCTGACTTAGTCAGTCGGTTTACTAAAATCCAATTGGTGTCCTTCCCTCCTTAGGAACAAGGCAATCCTTACTCAAAGTTCATTGTTATATGCTTCTACTTCCACTCCGAATTGTCCAGCGGCTCCAACAAACTTGTTGTTCTCTTGCTAAATTCCTCATGTTGACAAATTCACATCTAATCCTATACCTGGAATTGTCCTTCTTTATTCCATAACACCAATCAATGGAGGCATATTCCGATACATCTTATCATCTCCTGAATTTATGGACTACGACTGGTGCATTTCTTTCATCAACTCGTTCCTCCGTTTGTCAGCCGAAACGCAAAGTCTCGTACCATTCTACAGAGTTCCAATGCTGATTAATTTAGAAACCCTCGAGTGTTCCTGCCAACCCCTGATCTCTAAGCCTGCAAAGTGCCTCGTTTTGAAACTACGTCCTCTTGATTTTTATCCCACAGCCTCGAACTTCATCAATACTGAATCAGCATCCAGCTCCGTCCTTCTATCTCCAGGTAGTATCACCTCCAGTCCAAACTTCTCGATGTCTTCTAGCGGGTGCTAGTCCTTGGTTAAGAACTTTGCCATCAGTATCGACCAAGTGCATCAGCGACCACATTAGCCTTACCTGAATGGTACTACAGGTTGATGTCGAAATCCTTCATCTGCTTCAACCATCTTCTTAGTCTAACATTCAGCCCTTCCTGAGTGAAGACATATTTCAGACTTTGGTAGTCCGTACTTATTTTCACTCCATTTCCATAAAAATCATGCTTTCATAGCTTCAAAGTAAAGATAATTGCAGCAATTCAAATTAGGCGTGGGATGATTCTTCTCATGAGTCTGTAGTTGCCTACATGTGTATGCAATTACTTTCCCATATTGTTGAAGAACACAGCCCAGTCCTCTTCCAGAGGCATTACTGTAAATTGAGAAACCACAAGTTCCTGCGGGTAACGCAAGGATTGGTGTAGTGGTAAGTCTCTTCTTCAGCTCCTCAATGCCGCCTGGCAAACTTTCGTTTAGATGAACTCTTCATTCTTCCAAGTGAGCTTCGCCATCGGCTCAGCAATCTTGGCGAAATCCTTCACGAACTTTTGATAGTAGCCGGCCAAGTTCAAGAAACATCCGAATTGAACTTGGGGTATACCACTCTTCAACAGCAGCTATCGAAATTTCTTCTCTTGACAACATGGCCAAAAGTCCACCTTGTCAAAGAAAATCCACGTTCAGATAACTTACCATAAAACTTCTTTTTCCTCAAAGTTTCCAAAACTTTCTCAGATGTTCTTCATGCTCTTCTTCAGTCTTCAAATATCAGAATGTTATCTATGGAGAAGATAATCTGATTCAAATACTCATGAAAAACTCTGTTCATGAGATTCATGAACACAGCAGGAGCATTTGTCAATCCAACGTCATGATCAAAGAAAACTACCCATACTTGGTGTTTGAACGTTGTCTTGGAATTGTCCTCTTTCCTGACTTTGATTTGATGGTAGTCAAATCTTAAGTCAAATTTCAAAACACCCTAACTCCACACAACCAGATCAAACAGATCCTCGATCCGGACAAAGAGTACTTGTTCTTTAGTGTCTGGTAATCGATGCACATCCGTTGTTCCATCCTTCTTGGGCAAAAACAAGATAGATACTCCCTAAGGTAAAGTTCCACTCTGAATAAATCCTAGAGCCTTCATTGATCTGGTCCTTCATCTTCTTGGCCACCTTCGGGCTGACTCTGTAACATCCTTTAGATTTAGGTAAGAGCCGGGGACTAGGTCAGGGGTGAATCCTATGTCTAGATCTGGGATAATCCGGGAAGACTATCAGGGAAAACATCTGCCATAAAGGTGTAACTAAGAATTTCTTATTCATGTGGAGAATTATAGCAAAACTCTTATGATTGATCTAAGGACATCTTATTACAACTTCCAAAAGATAATACTATTCAGCAGTCCTAGGTACTATTCTTCATGGTTCTGGCTCTTGTATGAGCAGTCTCCAACTGCTTCCTTTCTATGAACCTCAAGTATGCATCATCCCTTATTGTAAGGGCAGGGTCTGCTGGATAGGAAGAGGGTCCCTAGGTTGTGGCCTAACAGGTGTGGCTGGGTTATGAGCTCTGGTTTAATAGAAAGATAAGGGAAGTCCTTTACCCGATGTTCAGCAGGTCCACATGCCAAACATTTATCCCAATCTCTTGCGGCAACTAACGGCCTGATGACCAGGCCTCTTGCAATAGTTACAAGCCCATAGCTTCTTACGACAAGGCTGCCGGAAAGTAGAGTACTTGATGGGACCCAAATATCTTCTAGATTCAGGAGTATCCTTCCTAGGAAAAAAAGTTCTGCTCTAACTTGGTTTAAGATAGCTAAGGCTACAACCTTGACGTTCTTCATGACTTCTCTCGTGATATTCATCTGTTCCTGCTGGGCTTCATCTTGAGCTTTCTGGAACTCCAGGATTACTTGAAATAGGGCAACCATTTGGGAGGTGTTTGCTGGTACTGGTGGAGCAACAAGAATGGGTACTTCCCCAAGTAAATTGCAACTCAGTTTGAGGAGAGGTAGGAATCACCAGTGTAGTGAAAACTTCACTGGATGCACTATGAGGACGGTCAAACAGCCGCAAGGAAAAGACCCTGGGCTTGGTTGAGGAGATGGGGTATGATCCGGAGATGACACCTCATCGCCAGCAGGATTTGGTCAGCGGTCATTCTCTGGAAGGTTTAGGACACACACATAAGCAAGGTAGCCTACCGGTCTATAATCAAGCAAAAATATTTATTTATATATGAATCGGACCTATGTCGTGACAAATTAATGTTCTAGTGTTCTAATTGTTTCTAGATAGGTTTTCCTAAGTTGTTGTTGTGGACCTGCATGGGCCACCACTAAAAACATGTCACGACCCGATCCCAAGTTAATGGGTCGAACCGGACCATGCCCAGCCTGCACCGTGGTGAGACGGCGGCAGTAAGCTGTTCCATTGCAGGTATTCACAACAACACAAGTACATTTGTCACAACTGTTCTATTCGGAATTTGAAACTTTGTTTAATAAATATTCAGAAATACAACTGGAAGGAAAATGCTGAAATAAAACTACAAACTCTAAATAAAAGAAAATACAGAAAAGGAAACTATCTTGACATCAGGTTCAGCAGTCCCAGGATCAGCGTCCTCCAGAGACGGCTCCGATACCGTCGCAGGGTAGAGAACCGGATAGTAGTAGCTATTATAGTATAGCTCGTCATCCCCAGTGTTACCTAAAATGTTGTATCCAGTCAGGAGGGAGCAAGAACGAAATATGCATCTCATATCTTAAATAGTAATTGGAAAGTGCAGGATAAACAGTTGAAATAATATTTTCAGCAGTTTAAAACAGTTCAGTGTGTTTTGAATATGCAAACGTCTATGACCGGCTTGGGTTGATCAGTAGTATCCTAGCGATACGATATGGCTTATCCCCGTGTGTGAGAGGGGTAAGCTAACACAGTCAGTTCAGTAGGGGCTTTGGTCATAAACGTTTACACTATTCCCCCAGTCCCAGATTCAGTAACAGTAACAGTCGGTAGAGTTCTGTGCCAGCAGTGTGGTTTAACATGTATCTTAACTTTACTAAATAAAATACAGGAATACACAAATCGTAACTTGCCTTGTATTAGTTTGACTGGAAGAACGAGTCGGTACCGAGGAGGAACGTCAGTTGTAACTTCGAGTTCCTACAGTTGAGAACTCGACTTAGATCCTTGAATAACCAGGCTAAGTGTGCTAGTTGCAATCTCTAGTAGTAATATCCTAATCAGGTTTTAAGTTGTATTAATCTACAGCTAACGTTTACATCGCAACTACGTGCGTTTGATTAAGCCAGTTAGTTGGATTATTTGGAAATAACAACGAGAATCAATTAACTTTGGAAAACTTTGAGTTTTTGTAATATATTTATAAAAATACAGTTTCTTTTAGTGATAAATCGTGAACTAGTTATTTACTAATATTTTATCTATTTTAATTAATTATTAATTAATCATAAATGAGAATAGATTACGATCTAGTTACGATTACACGTCAAAATCAGAACCACCCAAGATCACATCCACCCAGAAAATAAAATAAAAATCTACGCTACACAATACAAGGGCACAGCTAAACATCCTAAAGTGGGCTTATGCCCTGTACAACTATTTTTACATCAAATGAGAGAAAAATGATTTAATTTCTAAATAAAGTGCAGTAAATAAATAATTATATTAAATAGCCTAAATATTAAATAAAATAATTTAAAATAAATGCTAAGAGTCTCAGACTCGGTCCATCATCAAAATCCAGCTAATACCACAACGCTCGGTCGGACCGGTGCGTTTGCATTTTGCCAGGGCCCACAGACTGGTACGGTCGTCGCCCAAAAAATCAGTTTTAAAATTCGTTTCCGAAAACCGATTTTGAAATCAAATTAAATAAGGTTTTGTAAAAATTTGGGCAGCACTTCCTCTATTTCGGGACAACCCAAAACTGGGAAATGCGCCACAGAAACCTGCAATTGTTCCAACCAATGGTAATCCCAAAATATAACCACCGAATCAACTTTCCAAACCACCAGAAATAATTTCCCAACCAACAGAACTTCCCGAAATACCCGGGAATCCCACAATCAAACCAAACCACACAAAACCCAGCAGATAAAAATCACAGAAATATGCTAACGCAGCTAACCGAATATACTACGCAGCTAACCGGATTTCCCAAAGGAAAACCGGGGACCGATTCTCATCATGGACTCTACGGGAGGGACGAACTACTATGATTAACAAGAATATACCAAATTCCGTTGGCGGGGAGCCGCGGGAAAAACTTGGGGAAATCCGAAACGACATTCGGACAACGGGGTCGCGGATCTGGACAGCAGGTGTCACGCCCCGCTCCCGTAGGAGCGATCGTCCTCGCTAAGGCGTGATGCCGCACGAGCCTAGATTGCGCTCGTGCAAGGCGGGTTCCATAACGGCCGATTTCAGCGGCTGTGACGGGGTCGTCGCACAGAAGTCCCAAGCAGAGACATTGAATCATAGCAGCGGAATTTTAGAACAAAACACAAGTTACTCAAAAGAAGACCTTTATTGATATTGAACAAAGGTTACATTAGGGGCGCAAGGCCAATATTACAATCACTCAAGCTCACTCTTCTCACATTTTACAAGTTCACTCAGCTCTCTCTCATCTCTCAATTACAAGTCTTGATCCAGCGGAAGCTTCGGAAGGCGATGTCCATACATTATGTCCTGTATAAGTCTTCAATCCATGCGACCGCACGCTTCGAATCGCCAAGGAACTCCTGTGCCTCGACGCATCCAAGCGGGCTCCGCGCCACGAGCTTCTACCTGTGCCTGCACATGAACACTGTGTGGGTGTCAGTACTCAACTGTACTGGTGGAGTGAGCTTCTCGCCCACCCATACAAAACCTACACGTTCATTTACTTTGTGCAGCTTAAATCCCTTTTCGATTTTCTTTCTACTCTTGCCTTAGGTTCAGTTTTAGGACCGGCGCCTTGGCGCAACTTGTGTGTCAAAACCATCCCGTGCTTGCAATGTCAACGTTACTCATATTTTTGCCTCTAGACCACTTCTCGTGCCACAACGTTAACCTATCAGGTCGTGCTTGCCTTTCGGCCAGAATCAGAGACGCAACTACGCGGTAGTACCCAATTTCCTTACGACCGTGCTATAACTCCTTTGTGCCGTGCCTCGCAACTCAGTGCGACTCAACCATATCGCCGCCTTGCGGCCACCCTTTGTTACTTTGATCGCCAACTGACCCAATTAAGACTTGTGGGTTATGTGTCACTTGACTGACTTTGCCTTGCGGCGGTTTCCCGACTTAAACTTCCAAACAACTCAACCAATCCAAAGGCATACACGCGGTTAGCCGCTATCTGCCGACATCTATATGAACTTGGTCACTGGCTCCCCGAGCCATAGTGGACTACTCTTTCTTTTTATTAGACGGGCGTCCCTTTCAGCGCAAGGTAGCTAGCCCCGCTGCAAGTCCCCGCCTAACCCGTGCAAAGCACAATATTTTTCGTTTCCATATGCCCGCAACGGTCCCGTGGCCTCGGGTTGTCGTGCGGAGAAAACTCTCACCTTGTCGAAAATTGTTTGTTCCATATGCCCGCAGCGGTCCCGAGGCCTCAGGTTGCCGTGTCGGAGAAGCTCCCGCTTTGTCGACAAGTTATCCAATGACCATGCAAGACTCGACACAAACTGACGTCTCACACCATCATGCTACCTCTTGTGTTACCATTTCTTTCAGGGCCAAGTTCAATATTTCTTTCTTATGAGACCGCCTCGCCAACATGTAGCCGCGAGGCCTCGCCGACATATAGCCGCGAGCATACTTCTTTCTTGCCCTACTATTTTACTCAACTCAAGAACAATTATTCACAACACTTTCCAAACTCAATGAATCAACCGTGGCCCGTGCCTTAAAAACTCTAGGACCGTGCCATCGTGTCTCAAACCGACTTCCAACATACGCGACGCTATCGCCCAAGTCATACTTCATATGACGGGCCTTGGGATCGTGGGACTATTTAACTTGACAACCGCAGAAAAAGCGGGATAGCACGAGAAATATCTTAGGTCGATCGGCGTAACATTGCCTAACTTACGCAAGCCTACAACTTAACGAGCAAAGGCTATGCCAAGCCTTGCGTTATGGAAACGTGCATATTTGTCGAACATTCACGCGGGCGACGCCTATGACTTAGGCTATTTCATAACTTTGTGTCGAAGACCAACTTTCCTTCTCCCAAGCCACAGGATGAAGGACCGAGTGTCATTTCAAAGCACGCCGTGCACCAACTCTAAGCCGACCGTGGGACGTTTTCCATGTTCTAACTCATTTTGACCTGTCGGGATTATTCCCTTGGCTATGTGGATGCGTAGCTTTTATTATCAAGCCTAACTTGTGCAAGTTGAAAACACGATTTATTATGTGAAGGCAAAGATGAGGAGAGTTCACCGAAACTACCCCACCTGAGCGATGTCTTCAAACGGCCGTCGCAAGGCCAAGTCCGAACGCCGTCGGCGTTTCGATTCCTCCGATTGACTGAGCGGGACGGGGCACTACAACATACACCACTCAGAACAAGTCTCGTCCTCAAGACTTACTGAGTACTTACTTATTGACTTACCACTTTACTTGCCTTTCTAGAACTCTCGCATATACTACGCCTATGCGTTTCCTCAATCTGAGCCACGCTCGCACTACCCTCAATCTTTTCTTCGAATCTCTATTTCAAAATCCTCAACACTTTTCCATTCCTCAAGTCTCACTTGATTCCACATATCACTTGGTTGGATCGTGCACATATTCTAGGCGTCCCCAAAATACATGCATTTCAGCCAAGCCTTGTGATAGAGAATCCGCCATCGCCACTCGAGTCGGATTCGTGCACGTATTCAAGCGTCCCTGATATACATGCATCTCAACCGAACTCGCGAGTGGTGCCACCATAACTTCTATCTTTTGGCTAAAGTCATTCGTCAGTATTGGAATCATAGTTCCCAAATAACAATATCAACACTGACCCCATCCTAAGGTCAAACCAAGTTGATAGTACGGTTTTTTCTACCCAAGCTCGCATCACTCCGATTTCTAAACATCGAGCATCGATTTCCTACGCACATCCCAACATTCGTCGTACGGGGTCCGAGTAATTCGGTAAAGCCATCCTACAACAACTCGCGTTCGACCAAATTCTCCGACGTATCAATATCGCTCGTTCAACAAACCATTTCGCATAGTCTATCTCTTCGAACACGTTCGACATAATCTGCCTATCAAATCCTTCCAATTCAAGCACGTTACTACGTAATTCGCCGCTAAACCATAATCCACATTTTACATTTCCGAAGTCGTCTATTCCAATTCACGAAACCGATCACAAGGTCGTCTAGCTTAACAACGTGTTGTGCCCCGATCTCACGCGAGTCAGATTAACCGCGGTGGGCATGAATCACCATGCACGCTCCCGCGAGATAGTCATTCTCATCAGGACGTAACTCTTGTTTTTGTGTCTAGACTAATTCATTCTCGATGCGCGGATTGGACCTACTCAATCCTCAAGTTCATTTCATTCATCGATCACAAGTTAAAACATCCTCGAATGTTCCTTCGCATCAAACCGACAAGTCGAGACAATCAAAGTTGTCGCGTCCAGATCTTCCGAGTCCGATTGTTCCCGCGACATGAATCACCATGTCAGCGCTCACGCGGAACGATCGCCTCAAATCCGACGCAACGCATGTGCGAGGCTAAAGTTGTGCTCGCGCAAGACAAGAATGTCGACGTTGTGGTTATTCGCGTAACCATCAAGACACCTTCATTTGCATCTAACATTCATCTCAACCAAAGTCCAAAGTATTGCATCCAACCGAACCATAACACTTGCACGATCGTCCTTCGCCGAGTCAGAGTACCTCCGAGTTATCGTATATCGATCTTTGATACGCCTCAATACCATCGACGATATACGTAACCTGACGATCTTCCTTTGCGACCAATTTCGAGTCGTGCGAATGATGTTATCGTCCAACTGGATAGTCTCCTCGACATTCATAACACCAATTCCGATCATTTTCCCTCGAATCATTTACGATATCAATTTCCTCCAACCAATTTCACGTATTCTTCATCCGTCCATCTTAAGTCATCGACCAACTTATTTTCCTCAATTCGCATCGTTCGACATCCCTGAGCCTATCGCATACACCACTCAGGAATGAAGTCATTCAACCAATCCTCAACTTATTATTTGATTCAAAATCGACTTCTTCGAATCCCGTTCGAACCATTCCTCAAAACCCAAGCACGCTTATCTATATCGCACCGACGATATCGTCGCTCGATAGCACCCCTATCGATACTCATCTTACTTTACTCAATCGAGTTCAACTCATTCTAGCACGATGCTATTCAATTCCCGTACTCGACGTTTCTAAGGTCAACGCAACTTTGGTGTATATGCCCAGCCCGACTTAGCTAACCGTGCTTACGTAAACCATCTTTTTGTTTTCTTATCAAAAACTGTTCACCTATGTTTTGCAAAATAGATAGACTTATTGTATGGACATCCCATGGTTCATTTGAGAGAGAGCGCACCAACGATATCAACTTTGCGGAAGCAACAGAGTTTGCGGAAATGACGAGTTAAAGAATTCAATCGGTTATCCAAGGACGTAAAGCCGTGCTCTGATACTATTATGTCACGCCCCACTCCCGTAGGAGCGATCGTCCTCGCTAAGGCGGGATGCCGCACGAGCCTAGATTGCGCTCGTGCAAGGCGGGTTCCATAACGGCCGATTTCAGCGGCTGTGACGGGGTCGTCGCACAGAAGTCCCAAGCAGAGACATTGAATCATAGCAGCGGAATTTTAGAACAAAACACAAGTTACTCAAAAGAAGACCTTTATTGATATTGAACAAAGGTTACATTAGGGGCGCAAGGCCAATATTACAATCACTCAAGCTCACTCTTCTCACATTTTACAAGTTCACTCAGCTCTCTCTCATCTCTCAATTACAAGTCTTGATCCAGCGGAAGCTTCGGAAGGCGATGTCCATACATTATGTCCTGTATAAGTCTTCAATCCATGTGACCGCACGCTTCGAATCGCCAAGGAACTCCTGTGCCTCGATGCATCCAAGCGGGCTCCGCGCCACGAGCTTCTACCTGTGCCTGCACATGAACACTGTGTGGGTGTCAGTACTCAACTGTACTGGTGGAGTGAGCTTCTCGCCCACCCATACAAAACCTACACGTTCATTTACTTTGTGCAGCTTAAATCCCTTTTCGATTTTCTTTCTACTCTTGCCTTAGGTTCAGTTTTAGGACCGGCGCCTTGGCACAACTTGTGTGTCAAAACCATCCCGTGCTTGCAATGTCAACGTTACTCATATTTTTGCCTCTAGACCACTTCTCGTGCCACAACGTTAACCTATCAGGTCGTGCTTGCCTTTCGGCCAGAATCAGAGACGCAACTACGCGGTAGTACCCAATTTCCTTACGACCGTGCTATAACTCCTTTGTGCCGTGCCTCGCAACTCAGTGCGACTCAACCATATCGCCGCCTTGCGGCCACCCTTTGTTACTTTGATCGCCAACTGACCCAATTAAGACTTGTGGGTTATGTGTCACTTGACTGACTTTGCCTTGCGGCGGTTTCCCGACTTAAACTTCCAAACAACTCAACCAATCCAAAGGCATACACGCGGTTAGCCGCTATCTGCCGACATCTATATGAACTTGGTCACTGGCTCCCCGAGCCATAGTGGACTACTCTTTCTTTTTATTAGACGGGCGTCCCTTTCAGCGCAAGGTAGCTAGCCCCGCTGCAAGTCCCCGCCTAACCCGTGCAAAGCACAGTATTTTTCGTTTCCATATGCCCGCAACGGTCCCGTGGCCTCGGGTTGTCGTGCGGAGAAAACTCTCACCTTGTCGAAAATTGTTTGTTCCATATGCCCGCAGCGGTCCCGAGGCCTCAGGTTGTCGTGTCGGAGAAACTCCCGCTTTGTCGACAAGTTATCCAATGACCATGCAAGACTCGACACAAACTGACGTCTCACACCATCATGCTACCTCTTGTGTTACCATTTCTTTCAGGGCCAAGTTCAATATTTCTTTCTTATGAGACCGCCTCGCCAACATGTAGCCGCGAGGCCTCGCCGACATATAGCCGCGAGCATACTTCTTTCTTGCCCTACTATTTTACTCAACTCAAGAACAATTATTCACAACACTTTCCAAACTCAATGAATCAACCGTGGCCCGTGCCTTAAAAACTCTAGGA
>JANAVB010010198.1:14042809-14077809 GCA_029216955.1 Iris pallida | reverse complement strand
CAATTTAATTAAATAAAAAATAAGAAAAATCAAATTAGCACATAATGACTAGAATACCCCTAATTAGAAAAAATGAATGTGACAAATCTACCCTCCTTAAAATAATTTTTTCCTCGAAATTAAAGTGGTCATACTCCTTCGAGGTCAAACTCCCAACAATCATAGTCTTAAGAAAACTTATCTAAATCAAGCAGTTGGAAAGATATCATACAGGGTTATGGTAGGTAATATCAGTCTGGGCCTCATCATCTAGACATTATAGTCATACTAGATCAAAGTAGTCATAAGGTATCAAAACATACAAACAATATGGTAGGGTAAAGTAATCATCAAGACTGGATAAGGTATAGGTCAAGAACTCACCTCTACTAGGTTTGGTAGCTGTAACTCTCTCCTGGAGATAGGCCTCGACCAGGGGCAGGTGCAGTAGGACAATATAGCATCTTGTGTCCAGCTGACCCACATAATAGACACAATCCTAGTCTCTTCCTATATTCCTCACATACGTGTCCAGGCTTCTTACAGAAGACACAGGTAGGCACTCGCTTAACTGACCTCTGCTGGACATAAATCTGAACTGGATAGGCTGGTCTAGGCTGGAAGCCGGGGTACTCCTGAGGCTCTAGGTATATACTTCTCCTCGCCCTCTTGGGACTAGGCTCTCCTCATAAATGCATAAAGTCCTACAACAGTTGGATACTGAGACTCAGCTCTCTCATATGCTCAGCCTGAAGTCTCTGTACCTCCCACACTTCCTGAAGAAGTTTGTAAATCTGAGCCCATCAGGAATGGCATGGGGTACCACTCCAGGAGGAAAAGGGAGGCCCTCAGTCTCCGACTGAACTGCAGCCCTCTCCTGAAGGATAGAAGATGGAGAAAAACTCTCCGATGAGGCTGCTAACACCTCCTGAGCAATGGAAGGGGGAAGTACAATCTCGGTCTCATCCAAAACTGAAGCTGTGCACTAAGGACAGACTCTGGTCATGGGTGCCATACTGAAAAAAATAAGAAAAACAATAAATCATCGGACTGTAAGGCAGTCTATCATCCTATATAAAATTGGTAATTATCAAAAAACAACTAGAAATTAACTATAAAGCGTTACTATTCTAAAGATGATCAAAATCTAAAGTTAAAGCACAATTGGTAATAGCATTTGAAATCCAATCACGATATATATAAAAGAAAATTTAGTCTCGACACGATCTAAGTTGATCAATCTCTAGATAAATCAAGATTTGGGCAAGATGGAGAACAAGGTCATCGAAGTCTGAGCATGAGCATCCAAGGATGGAGATCCATGTCACAATTAAATTTAATTTAATTGAGTATGACCCAAGATATTAATATGATAAGGATAGGTGACCAAAGTCGATTGGTCGTGATCAAGGGAGTTAGGATTCAATGATATTGAAAACTTTTAAAGGATAATTCAAAGATATGGAATAAGTCAATTTCCTCCTTTTGATAGAAAAAATTAAAGATAAGGTTTCATAGGGAAGTCAAGTTAATCATCTCTCTCTGATACCGTCAAGCTTATCTAATCATCATTTGCCAATCATATCTTTATCTCATAAGTCCAAATATGAAAATCAACCTCTATATATATGACTACTACCAAGAATTTATACCCTTTCGTTATGAAGATTGGACCTTGTCATGATCATCATAGGCTCAATTCCTAAATTCTAAAATATTACTCATGACACATATCCTTTTATTTATTAGCACTCAATACTAACCACTTAATCATCTTTAAATCTAAATTCTTCCACCGTGTCCTAAATTAGATCCGAAACCTCTAAATCAAGTTTTATGAAATCCTTGAACTTGTTCAAATTACTCTCCTCGTGTTATTCAATCTAAAACTACTAGGCCTTACAAAACTTATTCTCCATTATAAAATCAACCTTCATATTTCCTTCAATGTACACCCTCAAATATTTTTCTCCTTAAATTTAAAATTTTCTCAAAAATCTCTATATTTTCTATAACTAAAAAATCCTTGTGTTCTTTCTGTTCTTAACCATTTTCTTGCAATATCTTATTCAATTTTATATTGCCCATGAATACAGTTAAAATCTCTTCTCCATTACTAAATCCCTAAATTTAACATCATATCCTTAAAGTGAAACTTCTCAAGAATTAATAACCAAAATTTATCCAAGTCCTCAAACTATGTTGACCTCGAATATCCTCGTCAGTTAGAAAATACATCTATGAATTATTTATATCCAAAATATTTCTCTATGTGTGATTGTTTCCAATTGATAATATTGATCTCTTGATTTTATTCCCAATCTTTACCACATCTCTATCTCAAAATTCTATATCAAGGTCCATCATATTATATTTCTACCTAGAATATCATGAGATAACAAATTACGTCCTTTTCGAGCTAGATGATTTATGTTACTTTTTCGACCTTTCCAAGGTAAAGAGATATAGAGATTCAAAGTTTCAAAGTATAGCTGACTGAATTAGATACGAGATAGGTGATTGATGTAATTGGGATATAGTTAACTAAGATGAGTAAAAAATGGTAATACAAGAAATAATAGCAAGAAAGAAATAATGATAAAATATGTTCTTGCTCATTTGTTAAAAAGGAATGAACCAATTTTAAGATATAATCTGATAATCATACACGTCTTCCTGAAATCATGTTGCTAGAATTTTGCCACGCCAGTAAGCATATGTACAATAAATAATAGAGTCTGTAACTAAGGTATACACCCTATAATCATATTATTTAGAATTCTTACCACGCTAACCGGTATGGCTGCAAGAGAATCTAAATTCCATAACTAGGATATTATATCCAAAATTAGGCTCTACGTCCTTGTCATGCTAGCCAGTATGATTGCGATAAATTCTAATTCCACAAATAAAGTAGACATTTATCTTTCTCACTGTCCTTATCAAGTATGTTATCAGGTTATACCTTAAATTCTCAAAAAATAAAATAAAGATAAATATATATATATATATATATATATATATATATATATATATATATATATATATATATATATATATAAATCAAATTCAAAGTTAACAACTAGTCATCAAGATTCAAAATTCAACAATGAATCCATCAAAATCAAATTCAATAAAAGGAGTAATGGGTTAATCAAATGAGTAATGGGTGAATCAAATCAAAGGAAAAGATTTCAAATCGAAGTTAAAATAAAATTCTTTAGGGTCGTCCCAGAAATCTCTCAAGGAATTCTAACAGTGATTGAGTATCCTCTCATTCTAACACTTTACTTCCTATACTTTATAGCAGGCTCGTAGTAGTACAACTAAGTTGTTGTACTACCACGATATTGCACTAATACGAATCTAGACCTGCATGGGCCACCACTAAAAATGTGTCACGACCCGCACCCAGTGTAAGGGCACGAGAAGTGGGTACGTCAAGCCTACGCCGCAGTGTCGACGGTATAACGCTGTCTTAGGTCACAACATCTACTACCAAAATAAGTCATATCAGCAACGAGTTTAGCGACGCTTAATAAAAACGTCGATATAATTTGGCAATTTAGCGTCGTATAATTTTTACGTCGTTGGACGTTACTACTACCGACGTTCAGCGACATATTGCGACTAATTTTTTTATAACAAAATTTTACGTTGCCAAAAAGTCGGTAATCGTCGCTATTGTTTTACTATTAACGACGTTTTTGCGACACTAGAATACGACGTCGCTATATTTTTAGAATATAGCGACGTCTTTCACTGACGTCGGTAAATCTTTTCTATTAACCCGATCGGGTTTTTCTTTCCCTCCATTCTCACATGAAAATTTCCCAAAAAATTTGTTTTCCTCCTATTCTCCGCCGTCGCCCAACCTCCTCCTCCACCGCCCCTTCGAGCTCCTCTTCCTCATCTATCGCTCCTTCTCCTCCACCGACCTCCTCCTCCTACTCCTCCTCTGTCGACCAGCCTCCTACTCCTCCTCTGCCGACCGACCTCCTCCTCCTTCTTCTCGTTGCTGCGTGCTCCTCCTCCTCTCCGAGCTCCTCCACCGACCCTTCCTCCTCCTCCACCGCGAGCTCCTCCTCCTCCTCCTCCTACTCGGCCATCCCAAGACCCCTTCCTCCTCCAACCGAGCTCCTCCACCGAGTTCCTCCTCCTCCAACCGCCTACACGTGCCGCGGAGCTCCTCCACCGTGAGCTCTTTCTCCTCCTCCTCTCGGCCACCCCCTTTCTCTATCATCCCCAAAGCTCAGGTAAACCCTAACCCGATATCTCTAGTAGCCATTTGACATGGATACGACACAGACACGAATACGACACAAACATATATAATATATGTGCTAATTCTCTTTGAGCAGTTATGTCATTTTGTAACTTTACTAAGGCAAAGTTATCTGTAGTTGAGGGTAGACCTCTGTCAACTTTGCTTCTGGCAAAGTTTATCATTGTGGCGATGCTAGCGATGTGGCAAGACTAATACCTATGCCATTTTATTAACTTTATTTCTGGCAAAGTATATTGTCGCGATGATGCTAGCTATACGGCAAAGTTAATGTCCTAGCCATTTTTATTAGTGTATTACGAACTTCAGATTCTTATGAATTGGTAAACTGCATGTTCAAGAATAAATTTACAAACTAAAGGTTTTCGATGGTATGTCGAGGCTAAGTCCATAGTTATATTTTTGTTTCTGTCAAATGCTAAGCCTTTGCGGGGTTGTCGAGCCGAGCCAATATAATAGGTTCCGTTTGTTCGGTTGAATATTTTCAATGTTTAATAGACTAGACCTAATATTGAACTTTTGTCAAAAATATAAATTTGATAAACATACACTGAATTTTTACATTTTAATCATTTACAACAAAATACATCACTAAATCGTTACATTTCAATCATTGGGTATGTAATATCATAGAATTGTGAAAGCGTTGGAATAAAGGCCTCGTTTGGTTCACGAAATAGAAGGAAAAGGAAATCAATTCCTTAGCATTTCCTTTCCTTTAAAAAATTGCAATTCCTACTGATTTTCTTTTCCATTGTTTGGAAATGGCAAGGAATTTGGAAAGAAAAGTGAATACTTTAATATGGAAAAGTGTTTCCTTGCTTGGATGGATGTAATCACTTTCTCCCCTAATTTCCTTTCTATTGGGAATTATTTTCCTTTCCTCCTCAATTTCTTTGGCATCCAAACATAGGAAAGTAATCACTTTCCTTTCCCAATATACATGATTAGAAATGATATACCAAATTGAGGATACCTGAATATTTTAGTTAACCATAGTGAATATATATCTAAAATTCTTAAGAAAGAACATACATACTAAGACTGAGATGAATTAAACTAGAAAGAAAATAGATTGTTTTTTAGAGAAAACTAAACTGAGAGAAACATGTATTTAAGTACTGTTCCCAACTTGAGATTTTGGAAACACTTGAAAAGGATTTCCCTTTTGAAAGTCTCATATGTAGTTATGTTTCTCTAAGAGAAGAGCCTTGTCCAACTTTGTACTAATTCTTTCTAAATCAAGTTAGTTATCCTTCTTCCTTTATGATTAAAGTTCGGTCATCATAGTCATGATTATGGATATCCGATATCTTAACCAAAGTGAAATATATCTAAAATGTTAATAACATACATCTTAAGAATTAAGCAAGGAAGTAAAGAAACACAAATGATCCGAGAAATTGTATACGAGCACATTGGACTTAGACACGAGCATATTGGACTTGGACACGATACATTAGACTTGGACTATTAATCTAACATATACTTCATAGGAATGGTCGATATAACCGATTTCGATATCGATACTCATAGGAATGGTATATTACCGATTTCGATATCGATGCTCATAGGAATGGTCTGATACCGATTTCGATATCGATACTCATAGGAATGGTCGATATGACCGATTTCAACATTGATACTCACAGAAATGGTGTGATGCTGATTTCGATGTCGATACTCATAGGAATGGTCTGATACCGATTTTAATATCTGTAATAGCTGTGGTTCGTATTACGTATTCTGGAATACGTGTACGTATTTATTCTTGTATTGCATGATTTCCTTTCTTAGTTTCCTTCCTGGCTTGGTTTATTCTTGGTTCGGGTTGGCTTGGTTCGGTTTAGGATTGCTATTGGTTCATCATGAACCAAGGGGTGAACTCCTACCTACCACCACCACTACCATTTATTAACCCCACTTTCTTCTCTCTCTTCATTACTCTTCTACTTTCCTCTATTAATTCTTCACCTACTAGAGAGAGGGAGAGAGAGGTCTAGGCAAGTGCAACTTGCTTCATGAAGGAACTCAAATTTTATTACTTCATTCTCTTCCTTACAGCATTTTAACTAACTTTAGTACTTGGCATTTTCACTTTCCATGGATAGATTCTTGTAGATCTAAGTCTATTTTATTTTTGAAATTCTTGGGTTTTGATCTACTTAATCTTGTTATTTTCGAGTTTTGATGGTTCCATGTTGTAGAGCATTTTATTCTGCCCCATTTTGACCTATGAAAGTTCGGATTTGGACTCCGGATGAAGGTTCTATGCAGCTTGGTGGCCATGGCTTCTTGGTGTTCTTCTTCTCAGAAATTTGGAGAAGAGGAACAGTACTTGACTTGACCGCATGAATATTTCATGCGGCAAGTATTCTCCTAGCCGCATGGACTTTTCCCAACTTAGCCGCATATGCGCCCTTGCCTTTCCTGGCCGCATGAACTTGTACTCCTTACTAGCCGCATGAGCCCTTGAACTGACCTGGCCGCATGAGCTCCTAACTGAGCCGCATGCACCCCCTTCATATACTGGCCGTATAGGCGTGTAACCTGTCTGGCCACATAAAGCCTTACTTCCAAGCCGCATATGCATCAGCACCCTTGGCCGCATGAGGCTGAGTCCATTATCAGCCGCATATGCACCCTTCACTCCCAGACGCATGAGCAGCCATGTTGACCCAGCCGCATGGGCTTCTACTAAGCCGTATGCGCCTCCTTCTATACCCAGCCGTATGGGCTTCTACTAAACCGCATGTGCCTCACCCTATTAGCCGCATGGGCTGTTCTCTTTCAGCCGCATGAGATCATTCCTGGCCGTATATGCCTTAGCCGCATGGCTCTCCTATAGCCCTGTGTATTGTCATGAACTTGATAATCACGAATTTATTTAATATATTTAGAAATGATAATTGAACATGACCTGACAGTGACCCGTAGTGGTGCACTCCTGACATGATTAACATGACATGATAGTGGCCCGTCGTGGCGTACTCCTGACAAGTACACCTGACATGATTATCTTGAACAGCTGTTGCGATGGCTCTATGATATGACATGACCTGTATAAATAATCTGGACACCGTGGGCGATTGTGCTTGTACAAATAATCGAGTCCTGTCTTGCATCATGTCTAGGAGGGGACTCCTGAGTACCACGGTCAGGAGTACCTACTGAAATGGACTGAGGCTAAATAACTAGATTAATACATTAGTCATAAAGAGATCTTCCAGCTACAGGCACTACAAAAAAGTGTCTTTTTGGGACGACACTATTAGGAACACTAGTCTAAATAGTCCTAAAAGTGTAGTTCTAGGGTCGGCTAAATTCTTGGTAACAAAAAGTTGTATTTTTTTGGGACATATTGTGAAAATGGATTACTATTTGGGACTAATAAAACTTTCTGTTCCAAATAATTTACATTATCGTCCTAATAGTTTGGCGGGAATGCCAAACATTTGGCAGCTAATTGCCAAATTTTAGGAGGGAATGTTTCCCTCCACATGTCACCATCATGACCATTAGATCGGATGACCTAAATCTAGATCGTCCATCACAAAATCATTCAGAACTTATTCACCGTTTGATCAAAACCAACATAAATATCTCTCTCTCTCTCTCCCCGATCAAAAACTATGGCTGCTGCTCTCCGATATTTGCTCTCTCTCTCCGACCTTTCAACCCTAGGTGCCCCTATCTCTTTCTCTCTCTCCCCCCTTATCTCCACTCCGACCCCGAGCCAGGCCTCTGCCACCACCGCCCTCATCTCATTGGCTCCACCACTCCAACCATCTCTCTCTCTCTCTCTCATACATTATCGCGACAGATTCTAAGGATGACCACGAGGCCGTCCGCCGCGAGCGAGCCGACGGCACCGACGATGGGGGTGTTACGGAGGGGTCCAACCTTGACAAAGGGGCCAACGAGAAGGAAGCCGTAGGCGAGGCCGACAAGAAGGAAGCCGTTTTTGGTGCCGGCGGCTATCAGGTCGACTTTCTGCTTCTTTCACTTGTAACAAATTATGTAATTCTGGCTTTTTTTCCCCTCATGATGGTGTTGTTCGTTTTATTGAATCAGTGGTGGCATCTGGGACAGAAGCATTCACCTCACTGGAGATGGTGAATACGTTCAATTTCGAGTCGGAGGAACGAATTTGTAACTGGTAATTTTACTCAATATATGTCCATTTTGAGGAACAGGTTTACCACCTACTATCCCCTCAAAGAAGTTGGGTATGAATGGCAATTCTTCTGGTGGTGGAATAGGTTCGAACCCTAGTATATTACTGGAAATTATATATCTTAGTATCATACTTGACACGGGTACATTTGATATGTTGATATATTCAGTTATGAGTTTTCTTATATGTTAAGGCTGAACTACAGAAACCCCCTTATGTTCCATGATTATCATTTACTGCACTAAAAGAATTAAATATTGAAGGCATCTTTCTATACTTACCAGTGACTCTTGCCAATCTTCCACCAGTTGCCATCACTAATTTGCACGCTCGCGCGCACACACACACACACATATAAAATTACTATCATTTTAGGCCAACTTGCAATTCGTAGGTTATGTGTAATGTAATAATTGTAGGACTGGTCCTGATTGATATGTAAATTTTGATCATGTTTACTTGTATTATTTCATATTCCTTCTAGGTAGTTTAGTTGTTAAAATTACTAGCATATATGCACGTGCCCAGCACGTATTTTAATATTCTTTTAATTAACCTAGGAAGACTACTTAGAAAGACCAAATGACACTCTTCGTAATTACTAATGAATAATTTTAATTAGTATAGATATGCAAGACCAAATGACACTCTTTGTATAATCAGATTATTACATGAACCGTGTTTCAGTTGTGATGCATAACTTGATCGTGAATGATCTTGTCATGAACTTCGTAAACATGTTTGGTGAACAGGTTGGACCAGAGATTTTCTTGCTGAAAACACACGTGGACATATTACCGGATTTTACGGCAGATTTTGGATCTCAGCTCCGTGCAGTATATTCCTCTAACCTACATAAAGTCTATGCAATTTTATCATTTGAATGTTCCTTTAGTATTATTCTAGACCTTTTATATAAGTGTGAGTTTCTTTTGCAATGATAACTGAAAAGCATCCATCTAGTTTCTATTTAAGGTCAATGAATGCAGTTGATTGATTGGTTTCTATTTAAGGATCTATATAAGATCTCATAATGATTGCCTATATTTACGATTGTCTTTTACTACTACTATCTTATTCCTTTAAGGAGGAAGTATACATGGAACAAAGCTAGCATATAGGGCTGTTCGGGAACAACCTTTTAGAGTTAGGTTTGTTCTGGAGTTTGGAGTTTTTAAACTGAGGTTTGAAAAGATGAAAGTCCATTGAGAAAACTAGATTTTCATTTAAGTGGGGTGCATTTAGGAGTTTATAGGAAGTATTGGGTTGGAGTTTTGTAAATAAGAAAAGGAAATGGAGTTTAGAGTGGAGTTTCACAAAAACAATCAAAATGGATTGTCATCTCCAGTTTGGATGGGTGTTTTGGAGTTAGAAATTGAGTTTTGTCCAGCTCCAAGAACACTCCTAAACGCAACACAATTTGTCTGCTTGGAATTTGAGATCCAACTCTACCAAACCCTAGTTTTCTTTTTCCATATCCAGTTCCAAGGCACTAATATGTTAGGAAATATACAACCTGGATTATTTGGCATTTCATTGGATATTGTTACTGCCTTAATTTATCATGATTGTTCACAATGAAAAATCTGAAATACTTGGACAAGTTCAAGTACTAGTGTTGAAAAATAAACACGTTTACCTCTTCTGTCATAATGAATAATCCAGACCAACATTCTTTAAACCAACATTCTGAGAGGATTCTTCATATTCTTTTCTATCACTCTCTATAAGCATTTCCGTATGGAGATTCCATCCTTCAGGATTAACCTTAAGCTTTGGTACACAAACTAATCCTTCTACTGTGATATTGGTTTTCTCTTTAGATATCATTAATTTTAAAAATAAAAAACAACAACTTTGTATTAATATAAGATGTCATAGTGGTTGCATACATCTATAATGGTCTTTTACTACCATTGTTATTCCTTCAGAAGTAAAATACAATGGAAATTAACTAACACAATATAAATGATACCATTGTGAACTATATCTTGACCTATTTGGATGCATGAAATTGATAGTGCCACCAGGAACCACAATTGTGGGAATTGAGAATCAAGGAATTACAATAACAACTCATTTTGTTTGTTTGCTGGGAGAACATTTTTTTCCTTTTCTTAAGGGGGGTTCTACTATATAGTTATGGGACTTGCTATGTTGGAGAAGAAATTATGGGCCTTAACAGAACAGGATGGAAGAAAAAAAATTCATCTACCCGACCAGAGAAACATGAGAAGTGTTTTGTTGTTTTTTGTTGGGGGGCTACCATATAGTAATTTGGGTGTCATAAGATTGTACATGGTCTCCACTAGAATCCAAGAATTGGTTATGTTTCTTGAAAGAATTGGAAAAAGTCCAATTCTCTAAATTTGAATACAAATAAGAATCAGAATGTCATGTGGGATTGCAGTTCCTCGAGTTTAAGTGATCAAACACCGTATGCCATATCTTAGTAGAAAGCCTGCAATTGGAATTCTTGTAAGTCCAATTCCACACAACCAAATAGTGACATAGATCCCACTTGTTTGCATTACAACATTGTTGCCAGGCACTGGCAGACATTGTGGCAAGTCTGATGTGTAAAGTCGGTTGTGGCATTTTTTTCCTATGATATGTTTATGATGTTAGGCTATAAAGTGATTCTAAGCTTGCAGTTTTCCCTGAGTTTTTTGTAAGTGCTTGGAGTAACTTTAATACTAAATATGCACATGGTCGAAATTTATTTATAACTTAACCGACTATATTTTTACTGAAGATCGCAAATAGGCACAACTTTCTAATCTTTGAAGACCGTAAGTTTGCTGACATTGTAAACACAATAACCATGCAATATGAAGGGTAAGATACAGCCATGTCTTACAGCTGATGTGTTATTGAACTCTTGACCACTAATAATGAACATCTTAGATGATAACAATAGGTTTCTTCCTTCACTATTTTCAGAGGCATCTTTCACATATTGGATTGGGCAGATATTGTTAATGCACACATAATTCCTGGACCTAGAATTGTAGATGGTCTCAAGTTGAAGGTTTTTAAACTGATTACAGATAGATGATTGTACAATAAATTTGTCTTGATCAGACTATGTTTCTTCGATTCAGATTTTATTGTATACGCAGGGTTTACCTCGAGGTAGGGGATTGCTCTTGCTGGCAGAAATGAGTTCTTCTGGTACCCTTGCCAAGGGTGATTATACTGCTGCTACAGTTAAAATTGTTGAACAATATTCAGACTTTGTCACTGGCTTTATATCAGTCAATCCAGCATCCTGGGAAGGTGGCCTAGTATCCCCAGCTTTTATTCATGCGACTCCTGGTGTTCAAATGGTGTCTAGAGGGGATTCCTTGGGACAGCAATATAACACTCCTCTTTCTGTGAGTTTCTCTTACCATGGTTTTTCCTTATTCTATATTATGGTCTTTTGATGGTTCAGCTGCACATATCTGCTTACATATGTTTAATGTGGGTTCAGAATGTCTTAAAATTGTTGGCTATATAGCTAGTAGACTCATGCATCGGTATTTTCAGGTTTCTTGAATGTATGAGTAAAAGTCTCTCCTCTAATGTTGTTTGGTTGACTAGAAAAAAGTTTTTCCCTGCATCCGTTGCGTTATTGGTTTCATTACATCTTCCCTAAGATAAGGACTTGCTCCTAGTGACTAGTAGTCATTTTGTAAGAAGGTTTCAATAGGAACGCCAAATCCAGTTAGGGGTGTTTAAACAGAGTGGATATGTGTATTGTGAATTGTAGTGTCACGTTTAACAATGGTTGACAGTAATGCGATACAATCTTGTGCTAACATTAGTTGTTTTTTATTTTTTATGTACTAAAAGTTACATGTTACAAGTAATATTGTGCACCTTACAATTGTAGGATACTTTTATTTTCTCACCATTGGATAGTTTCTAAAATACAGACATATAGAAGTAGTTTTTCAGACTTGAAACATATCCTTACTTGAATTCATATTCTAAGGGGATGTGATATCCTTAGTTACCACATATGGACAGTGGGACAGGTTCTAAATGGACTATCTGTATTTCTTAAATTTCTTTCATCCCTATATACAAGGCATGCTTGGTTGAAACTATAGTTCGCAGTATCGGCCGATACCGATCCGATACGGCTAATACCGATACGGTTTGACATGTCCCGACCGATATCGACCAATACTCAATACCGACATTGGGGGTCTCGAAAATTGAACGAAAAAAACCATTCTACAAGGGTGTAAAAGCATAGAAAGGTTATAAAAGCATGTAAAAGAAGAAAACTTATCTATCGTATGTAAATCAATCGGTAAGGGTGACTACTACTTAACTTAATTCCATAACTACTAAGAAACAACACTGAAAATATTAAAATTATGCCTAAATGTATAAAATATATTTTCTAAAATGTTAATAATTAATTTTTTTTCCGATACCAAAAAATCTGATACTTCTTTTCGAAACCTCCGATACTTCCGATACGGCTAATCCCGATACTCATAGGAATGGTCCGATACTGATTCCAATACCGATACTTTGAACCTTACTTCAAAGTATAATGTCCTGTTCTTTTGTATTATTTAGTGTCTTCGCTTGGCATTTCATCCTCTAGCTTGTCATCTAAGAAGCCTTTTCAGTTTATACATCATTAGGGGGGTCATTTTTGAAGCATAAAAAAGTTTGTCTATAATAAAGGGATTAAACTTGACAATCAACACACATGATAAAGTTTAGTTAAGCTTGTGTCAAGTTCCTGTTCGTAACCATGTGTGTTTGTGTGAAATGTGTCCTTGTGTGGCATTAGTTACCTTAGTGAGCACCAGACTCATTATACACAATAATTTTGGAAAAAGGTTTTGGGTGGGTTATAGGAAAGAGGTCTTTTATGATTTGCTTTAGAATTAGTAAGAAACATTCATTTAACTTGCAACTTCTGAAGGTGTGAAATCACCTTGCTCTAATTCATCAAACCATGTTAGATATTGCTTGTTGCAAAGGATGATATTGCTTGCGCACCTGGAAGCAGACGAGTCGACCGATCCTTCCACCAAAGCGGACACATGAAGAAGACCCTCTCCGTTTGGCCTTGTATGCGTGTACAATCATTTATGAGAATGATTTTCCACAGCTTACCTATTTGAATAGTCTCTCTGGATTTTAGGTGGTGATTGGGGGTGGTCACGATGGAGTGTATGTTACAATAACTGATCGTCGCACGGAAAGTTTGAAGCAAAATTCTTTAAGGTGTATTTAATGTAAAATATTTTTGTCAAAATCCATTATAAAGGTGGTCAGCCTATACCTGACATGTATTCTCTCTTTATTTCTAAGATGTCTGTAGTCATCGGGAGAGGGACCCCCAACATTGGTATTGGTCAGTAATGCTAGTGGTTGGTACAGATTGGGACGTGCCAAATCCGATACGTATCGGCTGTATCGTATATGATTTGATAGTTAAATTCACTTATTTCCATTGGCTGCCAAATTTTCTAGTTAGCATCTTGATTTATAGATAGCAAGCAAGTCATTTCTTCTGAATAAGGATGACAAACGAATGTATAATGAATAAGTTTATTGATTTCCATTGCCCGACACTTTCTACTCAACATCTTAACCACTTCAGCACAACTCACATATTTTTGCATTTTGCATAACATATGGATTTTTATTACATTTGTTAAGTAGTACAGCTTAATTTTTTTATATCCAAAGATGCATATCTTCCATTATGTTCACTTGACACACAAATTATACATAGCATAACAGACATCTTTGTAGATTCTGCATACTATCTGTGACTTTCATCATATCAACTTTTTGGTAGTACACAACTTAATAATTCTTATCTCAGGAAAGTTGATCTATAATATTCTATTATGTTCATTTGATTGCTTTATAATGTCTAGTTCTGTAAGTTCTCAAAACTGAGACATCCTTTAGTAATAATATTTGTTCCTTCAGTTATTAAATTATGCTCTATAAAAAAGGTGCTGTAGTGCAAGCTTGTTCTCAAAAAGCTTTCTCAAAGCATCCTCCAGGCTCCTTTGCTGGGCCTTATGCTTTAGTTTTGACGATTCCATGCAAATACTAGATTTTGTTGGAACTGTTTTTCCTTGTTCTTTTGATTAGTCGTCTTTGTTTAAACTCCCAAGTTTGAAAATCTTTTAGACTTGCCATTGCAGGCGTTCTATAGAAGAAATATTAAAGCTATTGCCTGGACCTTACCTTGATTTGAAAAGAGTGAGTTTCTTTAGTTTGTTATTTAATAAAGATGGAAGTTTTGCTTTCCATCATATACTGAAGCTGTTTTTGTATCACACCTGAATAAGGTGGCTCTACTAGCAGTTCATCTGACATGCTTCAAGGTGGACACCCTATACCTGACAGGTATTCTCTCTTTATTTCTAAGATGTATGTAGTCAAAATTCTCTTGTCATCTTAAAGTATGGAAGTAGCCAAGGTCCGTGGTTACCACCAGGGTGGCACCATGTAGCCCTTGCTCCTATAGAGCATATGGACATAGGTGCGAGATAATTTAGCATTTATAGCGTCTTGCTTGAATGTTCATTTAATAGTCTACTCTAGATCTCTCTAATTTGATATGCCATATGTACAAATTTGCCATGAATTACCATGTTACTGCTCAACAATTTGTACTGGCAATCAGGTTTCTCTTAATTGCTCTACATGTTCACCCATTTATTTTTGTGAGAAGTAACTTTTTTTTATGCATCGTCATCTCATACATTTGTGTTTTAAATTTTTAAGATGAATTCTTTAGTATACCTTCATTTTTTTCTAATTTCCAAGGGATGCTATTTTTCATTTTGGATATGGTTTGGCTTATCTCTTAATTTGTAATGATTTCAGCTGTTAAAGGGTGAACCATTACGTGGTTTTGAGGATGAGAAGGTCTAATTTGTTGCTTTAAGCCGTAGGAAACGCCAAGGTGGTGATGCTAATTATTTATTTATGTACCTTTTATAATTTATGTTGTGTTAGTCACCACTTTATTTGAATAGATTTTTGTCCATATTTGATGTTCTTTGTTCAAAGCATGTTCAGATTGAGAAAGATATTTAACAAGCTATATAGTCGTCTTAGTCTAAATTATTGGTATCCTTGAATTTCTTTTGTTAGTAGTTTTGGGGTCATGCTTGTAGCTAGGCTCACATATGAATCAGACTCTTAATATTGTTATGAAATGTCTATGCAATGTTCCCTTATAATGTTCCCTTAAAATTATAATTTAAGGTTTTTGTCCCCTCTCATTTTTTTTTTATTATTGTTGTACTTGTATCTAGTATCTTGCTTGTCGATCACAATCATCAACAAATCATAGGCCATATTAGATGATTCCTTAGTTTAATTATTGGATGTTAAGATTGTTATTCTGTTAATTAATTTGTACTATGTGGTGTATAAGGGATTGATAAAGATCAACAATTAAGTTGCACCCCTTTCTCTGTAACCTGCTGATAACAGTCATCAGTGATCTGTATGAATAATGACCAGACTCTAATTTACTGAAACAACATAAAATAAAATTTTAGTAACAACATGCATTAAGTTTGTCATTTTCGGACCACTACTAAACCCATTTTCACCATATGAATTCCATGTAACGGTTGAATATACTAGAGAATGTATTTTCTTTCTCGCTTACATAAGTATTGCGATCAATATTTCTGACCTTCCATTTTAGTTTCCGATTTTGTTCCTTCTAGTGTGCACTTACTGATGCGTTTTGCCTCTTTTGGACATGCATTTATTCAAAATCTTGCGATGTTCTTCACTTCAGTTTTCAAGGTAAGTTTTTTTGTTTTCTAGTTCCATCTGCAAACACATGTACATGATATACTAGACCACACTATACAATTTAGGTAATTAGTAACTTATACCTGTTACTGAAGCTGGTCGGGATAAAATAGTTGGAGGGGAACTATTTTAGTGTTATGCTCTCATTTAAAATGTTTTCGAATTTTTCCCGTCTTCACTTAAAGCTTCCTTTTTCACTTGAAGCTTCATTTGTCACTTGAAACTTTTTCTGTACATTGTTTTTTTCCCCAATTTTTTTGTACGCAGGTCTGTACAGTTTGGAAGAACTGTTAGTAGGTTTGTACAATTTGTTTAAACATTCATAAACTAATGTGGTCTAGTCTGTACAATTTGGAAGAACTTGTCTTTCTTTTCTGGTTGTTCGTGTATAGTTTGCAGGTTGCTAATATATTGGCATATCTTCATTTGCAGGTCCTTCCAAAGATTATGGATATGCTAAAATGATGGGCGACGATCTTGTTATGATAAAAAGTTTTGGTTAATTTTTGGGTTCATGTTGGATATACTAAAAACATGGTGTAATGGTGGAGACAATGGGTTCATTTTGTAAATGATGTTGTGGGTGATGTATAGTGTTTTGGATTTATTTTGGAAAAGGTGGTTAAGGATGCTTAATGGGTTCAGCATTTTGTATGTAATGGTGGAGACAATGGGTTCATTTTGTAACTGATGATTTGGGTGATGTATAGTATTTTGGATTTATTTTAGAAATGGTGGTTAAGGATGCTTAATGTTAAGATTTTTGTTGTTTATCAATTGAACATATATAGTTATATATGGATTTTGTTGTCTTCTACTTAATGGTAAAGAATGCTTGATGTTGTTAAACTTTTTTTTGTATTGGAGCTCTGATACCTGGAGATACATCTGAGGACAAGCTTGACAACGTCCATGATTATATGAATTATGTATATTTAAATTGTATATTTTATAGCTGAAAAATACAGACAATAATTTCATAAGTATTACTTTTGGGACAGTTATGTAATTGTCCTAGATATAAACGACATCCTTTTGTAACGCTGGCAAATTTGTTTAGGACGGATGTTATTCGTCACAAACTCTTTTATTTTGGGACCGTTTTGTAAACCGTCGTAAACATGTAATAATTCAAACTCTTTTGGTATGGTTAGATTTTTCGACCCTAAAACCAAATTAGGACGGTATTTTTCGTCCTAAAACTTTTTGCCACGCCACCCTAATAGCACTGTCACTTACCGTCCAAAAATTTGTCCCAAATTACAATTTAGGACTGATTTGGGTCTTTTTAAGACTGATTTTTGGCGTCCCAGAAAGACACTTTTTTGTAGTGAGGCAATCCCGTTACCTGGACACGCCTTGCGATTTGTAGCCTGCCGTCGAGTAGGGCATATTTCCAACACACTGTCATGTGTTGCACCCTTCAAGGTACCTAAGAGTACATTCGTTTCCTGGACGATGTATCCACCTGAATTCAACTCTCTTTCAACCCGGGTAACCTGATTGGTCTGCAGGGCTTGTGGCTGTGGAATAATCTCACTGCATCTTGTTAGTAATTAGGCTTTTGACAACCCTAGTTAGTTAAAGTATCAAGCCGTAATTCTTGCTTGGCCGTGAAATGATTGGATGGAGTCTAACCAGTCTAGTCTTGCCCTGATCCTGATTACTGCATGACCAGAATGCTTGTATTTATCTTACCGATAAATGGTGAGAATTCCAAGTTATGTTCAGACGAAGGGTTACAACCCCGGTCCTTTTTTGGTTTACGGGTTGTAACCTGGTTATCTGATTAGTTCCATGGTCATCTCGTCGTATATCATCCTGATGTATTTTTTTTATTTCCAGTTCTTACTTTTATTTATACTCTTGTGCTGATTGCTAGTTTTAGTTCCTAAGTGAAGCTTTCTTTGTGGCACTTGCTCTTTCTGGGGTCTGACCCAGCTGGTTTTGTATGGCCAGATTTTGGAGCAGCTCCAGCGGATCTATCGACCTTCCAGCCAGATGGTGGCCACTAGACGAAACCCTGGCAACGAGTGGGTTATTTTTGGCTCTCCTACTCTATTGTAAAAATATTCTTTTGAGGAGTTTAGCCGACGAGCACCTGTTTAGCTCGATTGCACTTTACTGTTTGCCTACGGGCTGTAACATGATTAACAAATCCTAGGGTTGATCATGTATGACTAAACTCTTGCTAGTCCTAACATTTTGTAACGACTAGCTTCATGATCAGCTGAATATGTAATATTTGGGATGCCTTACTATTGTATATTTAATGATCATACATCTTGTGACTTTTACTTACTTGTTTGTGATTGAGACAATAGGCTTGTTCATGACCTTAAGAGACTGCTGGCTTGTAGATAAACCCTCATGTATCTAGACAGCCGTGACCGTATAGCGAGATGGATCCCATTTCATATACGTAGCTGGCTATGTCTGCCCCCGCTCTCCAGTATTCTGGTTCTGGGGCGTGACAATATCGATACTCATAGGAATGGTGTGATACCGATTTCAATATCGATACTAATAGGAATATCCTCAAATGGTCCCCTGCAGTAGGCAATAAGGGCATTTCAAATATATATTTCCTTACCTTATTGGTGTGATACCGATTTCGATATCGATACTAATAGGAATATCCTCAAATGCTATTACTTTCACAAGTGTTTCAACGATGTGCTTGTATCTATCTTATAGAATTATCCTTAAATGGATATGGAACTGAATTACTATCTGCGAAATCGTTCGTAGATGTACAACCGTCATTCTGATAACATGTGCGGTGTGCCGGACGAATTCATAGAGGGTGTATACCAGTTCCTGTAGTTTACCAAGGCGTTCCCTCAGTACATAGACGGTACCAAAATTAAGTGTCCGTGTGTGAGATGTCGCAACTTGAAATATCATCCAGAAATGGATGTCACGTATCATTTATACTCGAAGGGTTTCACGCCGAATTACTATCAGCGGAGCGAGCACGGAGAACTTGTGTCTTTAGCATGGTCTTGTGGATATAAACTACAAGCGTAGATATCAAGGCTACGAACCGTTTGTCCTAGCAATTCAGGCTCAGCTCGTGTACTTCACAGCTTATCCGAGACGGGGAGCAACGAAGTCTGACTGGTGGGCAGTATGCAAGGCTAATGCTAGAGATACCTTTGATGTTGACGAAAAAGCTTACTAGGAGGACTAGCTACCTCTTATAACCAATATTATTGATGTGGACTCCACGAAAGTTACACATTACACGACACATAATATAGAAGATGTAGAATTATCCGAAGAGGAAGACGAAGCCGACGAAGGCGAAGATGAAAGTGAAGATGAGGAGGAAGAGGAAGATGAGGTCGAGGAAGACGAACAAGATGATTATTCTGAAGATGATTGAGAGAGATATACTTATATGAACTTAGATGTTTCTTCTAGAATATATTATCTGGACTTAGATGTTTATTGTAGAATGTATCATCAGATGTTGTCTTGGTTATTATCTTGTCTTTGTTGTACTTTCATATTTCTAGTCTCTATTATTTGTTGTATTATCATATGTTGTTATCAGGTATGGCAGGTCGTCGCGAATCTTTCTGAAAAGGGGGACGACGAGGTCATGATCCTCCGGTACTTCCTACAGGTACTACTAGAGGACGGGGTTTTCCTTCGGTACCTCCTACTGGTACCGGCTATGGATCCTCGTCGTCGATTACTCTGACATATCGGACAGTAGGCCTGCTGGGACGACGTCACGTGGCATATCTCCTGGGACGAGTAGTTCCAGGCCTAATGAGAGTGCTCGCCCATCTAGCATTCCTGCTGCTGATACGACGATGGAGACGGATGAGCAGATGGCGGAGGCTGCACCGACGACCGAGGCGGCTGCGCCAACGGCCGACCAGCATCATGCAGATGATGCGTGTGCACCTCCGGAGGAGAGGAGGACGGAGATCTGGGCCGACTGTACAATGTAGGTATTTTGGTTTATAATTTTTTTCTGTTTTTATCATAAATTAACTTTTTTCATGAATATAATATGTCTGTATAGATATCGTCCCCCAGAGGTACAGAGACGCCTAGGCCACATGCTGAGGCATAATTATGGTGGTCCTTGGATTAACTAATCTGATGCTCCAGACGAAAGGAAGAACTACTGGTTTACGCGCTTCAAGGTTAAAATAGATTTGCTTTTAATATGAATCATATAATTAATTCATATTATATAGAACTGATAAATATTTGGTTTGCGCTCTTCTAGGATATGTTTTTCTATCCACCGTACCGGGCCGAGCTTGTCGAGGGAATGTTTCATGACGTCGCTGCCAAGCTGATCCGCGACGCTATTAATGATCAGAAGGATCGTGATCGTGCCAGAAAGCCGATCCAAGGTTGGATCACCCCTGATTAGTGGAATGCGATGAAGGCTCGATTCGACGAGCCAAGGTACAAAGAGAAGTCGGAGAAGGCCAAGGCGGCTAGAAAACATGCCTCAAAGTGGTGCGGTGGGTCGATTCCGATGACAGAACATTTTTGTCGTCTGGTATGTCTTTCTCTTTTAGAAATATTATTTTAATACAAATCCGATAAATTATTACTAAGATAATATATTTAATTACAGGTAAGGAAGGTCGGTAATGCCGACATGGTGACCGTCTTTCTGGCCACCCATCGGAAGGGCGAAGGCCTTATTGACGAGAGGGCCGAGCAGACCTATGTAAGTATTACAATACGTTATCTTAATTTAATACTTCATGTCAATTTTAATATAACTTAGTAAATATGATGCAAATAAATATTCATGTAGTTAGTAATAATAAGTACATTAATTAGAAATTAGAAATTATAGAGTACTATCTATACTTTCAAGGCCGAGTATCAGAGGCTGCAGGAACGGGCAGCTGCTAGTGCACCTAATGCAGTAGAGGCCGGTACTTCCTCGCAGCCCACTCAAGCTTCGTCGACGGACGAGCTGTGGATGACCGCTGCTGGTGGACTCCATAGGGGTACGTACTACGGTACGGGATCCTATGGCGTCCTAGTTGCGACCCAATCCTCTAGGGCATCTCCTGCTAGTGTGCATGGTCCACAACCGTCCTAGGAGTCTGCCCGAGTCCACCAGATGATGGAGTCTCTCCATGACGACCTGCTACGACGGATCGAGGAGTAGTCTCAGCACCCTACGGACGATCCTGTTTTGCTAGCACGATTGGATGCGCTCGACCGCGGCATTATGGAGCTCATGGAGACGACTGAGAGGACAGAGCGCAGCATTGGAGGGTTAGAACGCACGGTGACGGAGCTGCAGACAGCACAGGTGACCATGACCGATAGGCTAAGATTGGTGACGGATTCGATGGTCCAGAGCAGTGATAGACTGTTATCTACCATGGATTCATACAACCAGCGACTTACAGCATTGGAGTGTGCTGGTCCTCCGGGTGCGCCTTCATCGTCATCGACTCTGCCGCCTCCACCGCCTTCTTCATCGACACCGACTCCACCGACGTCACTACATGCTCCATCGGTATCGATTTCACTTGAGGAGTATGAGTTGTTCTTATCCCTTCGTCACGGCGGTGCCCCTCCTGTACCAGATCCCTCGGTAGTCCTAGTTAGGACTGTTTGTTTGTGTTTGTTTGATCCTTTGTTTGTGACTTGGATATTTGTTGGTTGTGTAGACTTGGATGTTTGGATCCTATTTGTTGGATCCTATTCTATTTGTTGGTTGTGTGTAGACTTTGGTTATTTGGTTGTAGACTTTGTTATTTGGTGTAGACTTGGTTATTTGGATACTTATTGGTTGTGCCTATTCTATTTGTTGGATCCTATTCTATTTGTTGGATCCCATTCTATTTGTTGCCTGCTACATTGTGTTATACTGTTGTTTATGTTATTATTCATTTCAATTGGATGTTAATGTGCTTCTATGGTTTACGTTTACCGGTGTTGAGTGTTCCACCGAAGGGGTCGGCGAACCCAGGGAGAAAAGGATATCTGTTATACTGTGTCTTTATGGTTATCTTTTTAAACTGCAAGGAGAAAAGGATATTCCATTTTTATTTTTTTTATTTTTTTGTAGATTTACCGATGTATACCGACGTCCACCGACGTACGTTTGCGTCGATAAACGTCGATAAATCTGTAAAATTTTCCAGGGTACCGACGTTTACCGACGTCCTTATACGTCGGAGACCGTCGGTAAAAGTCGGTGAACATCGGTAATAATCCCAGAAATTACCGATATTTAGTGACATAATAGTCGTCGCCAATCCACCAACATAATGACGGTAAACGTCAGCAAATTCCCAGTATTTTACCGACGTTTTATGACATTTTCAACGACGTTAATTCACCGACTAAACGACGGTAAACGTCGGTAAGTTTCCAGGATTTTACCGATGTGTAGCGACTTTCAACACATCGTTAATCCACCGACGAAACGATGGTAGACGTCGGTAATATCCCAGGATATACCGACGTAATCATACGTCGGTGAACGTCGGTATTTGCGACGTTCGGCAAAGTTTTAAAGATCAGCGACTTACGTTTCTGCGATAAGTCCAAAAAGTCGGTAATTGCGTCGGTAAATATTTTTAGCGACGTAATTTATCATTTTAGCGACGTCTTTAGGCATCGCTAAAACGACTTATTCGGGTAGTGATCTAACATAATGTGAATATGCTCCGAAAGGAGAACAATATATAAAGTACAACTCAATCACCATATCTAAGATGGAATAGAAGATAAGATAATCTCGACAGAGAGTCACAAATATGGATAATAAGTCTCGGTGTAAACCATACCATAAACAATATCTCAATATAATCTCAAATGTCTCATAAAGCTAGATAATAAGATAAGTCTAGACTAAGCTAATGGCAAGTCCTCAGCGACTACTGGATTCTCCTAAGGGTCCAGGTCACCTGTGTCAACTAGGCCTGCTCCATAGTAAGTATCACAGCAATCCTCGTCATCTGTAATATTTTCAACAGGTCCAGTCAGGACAGTAATGAATACATATCTCTCACACAGATCATAACATGAAAGGAAATATGAAACAAGCTATAGAATAATATACATGAACTGCTGTAAGAAAATGAGACTGTAAAAGAGAACATGATATATAGAAATAGATATACATGATATAGATAAGAAAAGTGAACTAACTACGTGATTTAGAGCACATATTTGGTTATATAAACAGACTTAGGTTATACTGTTTGCCATAAAATATAAAAGAACAGAACAATTATCGGAGGACCGAACTTTTACTTCACGTTACAAACTTGCTTGTACAAAGAAAGCCTAGGGACAAAAACTTAGGTACAACAATCTAAGTACAATTGTTTATTTTAGATTTTGGGAGGTGACGATAGAGGCTCGGGAAAGCGACGGCAGCTCTGCCTTACTCCTTGGACGATCGTTTGTAGCCTTGGCTCCAGAAGATTGCTTGGCGTTGGAAGAAATGCTCTTCTTGCTCTCATCGTATTGCTCTTCTGGCTTCTCTCTCTCGGGATTGATCTCTGTGGATTTTTCTCTCTGATTATTGGAAGGAGTGTCTCTCTGTATGTGCGTATCTCTCCCCGTCAGTATGTATATCACAAGGGAATGGCACCTTGCTATTTATAATAGTGGGGCGGCATCATTAGGGTTTACGATGATTGCCTCTTGGAGATGGCAGCGACCTGTGGAGTGGTCAATCTAGGCCATTCGTTTTGATTGTGACGAATCCGGACCATTGAGTGTAGATTACACTAAATCTTATCAGTCATTAATGCTGATTGGAATAAATCTTCCTTATAATCATCTTCTGATGTCTGCGAATAAATTTGATTTATTCTCCTGCCACGTGTCCCAGATCATTGGGATTTGACCCAATCTCTGATTGCAATAAATCTGGGAGATTGATCGGCTTAGGACACGTATCCTAGGAGCCGCTGGGGGGATCTGAACCGCATGAAGATTGAGCCGCATATGCTTTTGAGCCGCATATAGTTTTGGGCCACGTGTCAGGGCTGCCTCCCTCGAACCTTTGGACCGCATGGAGGTGATCATTGCGAGCCGCATAGGGATACATCCGCCTGAGCCGCATGGAAAGGGTCCGCTTGAGCCGCATGGGAAGGCCTCTGCTTGAGCAGCATGAGGCTGTCTCGGCCTGAGCCGCATAGGACGGCTTTATTCTGAACCGCATGAGAAGTCTTTGCTCGAGCCGCATGAGGTTGTCTCACCCTGAGCCGCATAGGACGGCTTCATTCTGAACCGTATGAGAAGTCTTTGCTCGAGCCGCATACGAACACCCACGTGGCAAGGCCACGTGGCATTTTTATGGCTCTCGGGGAATTGTGTCGGAGATCTCTTTCTCTTCCCTAGGGGTCTGTCATTATGACAGAGTCATATTTGCCTCTCTTGTGTCAGGGCTGTCACTTTTTCAGAGTTGTCAACCGTCAAAGTAATTAATACGGCATAGGTTGGAGGGGAACACTGTTACACCACGTGTCTTCTGAGCCACATGAAATGTTTCAGACCGCATAGTTCCTTAGCCACATAGTCCTTCTGTGCCGCATAGACTGTCTGAGCCACATGGGGTTCCCTGGCCGCATGGGTCATTTTCTTTAATATTTTTCATGCTTCTACAAGACCCCCTTCAAAGTTTTCAATTTGCAAAATTGAAATAATTTGAATAAGAAGCATGGCTGTATTTCCTTTTTGGCCGCATATGAAACCCCGACAGCATAGAGATCTTGGCCGCAGGAGACTTTCGAGCCGCATAGTTGCTTTCAGCCGCATGGCTATTTGAACCGCATATGCTCTTTGCCACGTCATTATGCCATGCGTGTAGTTCTTTTTGGGACAGGATCCCAAGAGCTCAGTCTTTAAATAGCTGGTTTGGTTCGATAGCCGAAGAGTCGATCGCGTTTGTACGAGGCGTCGGTCCATAGTTCTCTGTCTATAAATAGAAGGGCATTTGGACGGTCTTCTCTCTTAGACTCTTTTTGACTCAGATTCTTGTCGTGTTTTCTTCCTCTGATCATCAGACAACAATGGCACCCAGGGCTTCTAAGGCTGTGAAGAAGGCTGTGGCGAGGAGTAAGAAATCGGCTTCGCCCTCGACTGTCGCGCCCCCCGTTCGTCTTGACGTTCATATTGCCATCGAAGGTAAGGATTAGGTAGTCGATTTGAAATCCTAACAGAGCCTGCTTTACTACATGCTTCATGTACAAGACTTTGACGTAAATTTCTCAAACTACATGGTCTGCATACACGTCCCATGACTGAGCCGCATGAGGATATACCCTATGTCTGAACCGCATAAGACTTGTCTAAAACGAGCCGCATGATCATTTCTGACTGTTTTCATTTTCTTCGTCTTTGGTTCTCGCAGTATCTCCACCGAATGCTGAGACTGCGGCGTCAGAGGAGTCGCAGCCTCCTGTCATCAGCCAGGGGTCTCCCTATGTTAAGGAGGAAGTGAAGAAAGAAGAACCTGCGCCTGAGGGGGACGGCAGCTCTCCAAATATCGAGACTGCTGAGGGTGGCAGCGCTGGGAACTCTGTTTCACCTATTCTGGACGATGATGCTCTTCACTTGCATCCTTCATATGTGAGATGGTTGAGGGAATGGTATATGCGCTCATGTTACTAGGATGTAGGGGCTTCTCGTGGATGTCTGTCTGTAGTCTTTGTTTTGTTTCGCCTTTCTTCTTGTCTTCATGAAGAACTCTTTTGACTTGCTTGCAATCGTGTGGATGTAACCGATTTCTGAATGAATGGAATATATATTTGCTTTACTCTTTTGCTTTGTAATAATCCTCTTATTGGGACATTTTGCGTGGACCCATTGTCCCTAACGTACCCTGGTTTTGGATACGGACAACAAGTTTAAAAGAAAGGAACCAATCATACTGACTCAGAGGTACTGAGGACATGGTGAGCATGAGGGTTTCTTTGACGGGGGGTATATAGAATAAATGAGGACATGGAAATTCTATGTAGAGGGGGTGATTTGTTTTTGGCGGAAGTGGAATGACTCAGAGGTAATCATCGACATGGTCGTTTTAGAAATTTATGGATCCGTTACCCTTTTTTGTGCACTGGGAGTGCGGGTATTAGATCATGAGGGAGGATCTCCTTCAAGAAGAAAGTTCAGAGGTATGATCATACATGACTTGCTACCTGAAAGAGTGATCGAGATGTGAGTTCAGAGGTATCAGCGGGTACATGACTCGAGAATCTGGAGAATGGTGAGCGTGAATTCAGCGGTACCAGCGGGTACATGACTCAAAAATTTGGCAAATGTGAAGATGAGTTCAGAGGTACCAGCGGGTACATGACTCAAAAATCTGGAAAATTATGAGGATGAGTTCAGTGGTACCAGCGGGTACATGACTCAAAAATCTGGAAAATTATGAGGATGAGTTCAGTAGTACCAGCGGGTACATGACTCAAAAATCTGGAATGTTGTGATGGTGAGTTCAAAGGTACCAGCGGGTACGTGACTCGATAATATGGAGAGAATGTTGTTTAAACATAATATTTCTTCAGGAACTTGCCGTTGACGGGCAACATGAGCAAGTCTCCGTTTTGCTTAGCGAGGCGGTAAGTACCGTTGGAGAACACGGCCTCGATGACAAATGGACCTTCCCATTTTGGCTGGAACTTGCCGACGGTCTTGTGAGTCATGACCATTAGCCTCCGGACTGCCAGAACAAGATCACCCACTTGGAATGTTGTGATTTTGACCTTCTTGTTGAAGGCTCCTGAGATGCGTGCTTGGTATAGCTCGATCCTTTGCTGAGCTAGGAGGCGCTTTTCATCTAAGGCCTCCAACTCTTGTAGTCAACGTCGGTAGTTCTCATCCGTCATCAATTGATAAGTGAGGGCAACGCGGAGTAAGGGTATTTGAGTCTCTAATGGGAGAACTGCCTCACTCTCGTATACTAGAGAGAATGGTGTGTTCCCGGTAGCTGTTCGGACTGTAGTACGGTACGCCCATAAACACTCGCCGAGCTTCTCGTTCCAGTCGCATTTGTTGGAGAAGACAAACTCCTTGAGGAGTTTGATGATTGTTTTGTTGAATGCCTCTGCCAACCCGTTCGCTGTCGGGTTGTACGGTGTCGAAGCGACATTCTGAATACGGTGCTTATCGTAAAACCGATAGAAAGTATGGCTTGTAAACTGCGGACCATTATCATGGATGATCCTTCGGGGCAGTCCAAAGAGGTAGATGACGTGATGCTTTAGGAAGCTGATCACGTTTGAAGTCTTGACTTCTGCGAGTGGGACAGCTTCCGCCCATTTGGAGAAGTAATCAGTGATCGCAAGTATGAAGCGATGTCCTCGGGAGGAAGATGGGGTGATTGGACCAATGATATCCATTTCCCATGCTTCGAATGGCCAGGATGCCACTGTCGGATGTAGGAATTCGGATGGTTGGTGAATGAAGTCCGCGTGGACTTGGCAGGCTTTGTATTTTCTAGCATAGTTTATCGTATCTGCCACCATTATGGGCCAGTAGTAGCCCATTCGGCGGAGGCAGTCTTGGAATTTAGGGCCAGGCTGATGGGCCCCGCAGACACCGTCATGAGCTTCTCGTACGGCTTCTTTGGCTTCCGCATTTGACAGACACCGAAGCAGTAATCCATCATAGGAGCGGCGATACAGCATTTTCGTCTCTGTATCGTAGAAGAATCTGAGAGAACGCCGTCTGATGGAAGTGGCTTCCTTTGGGTTCTCGGGCAGGATGTCGTAGACGACGAAGTCGATGAATGGTTGTCTCCAGTCTGGGGCATCATCGATCGTCTGGGCGGAAAAACTTGCCACAAATTGTACATTGTTCTTGGGACAGACCAGTTCGTGGCCTATCACATCCACTGATTGGCGATCATAATTCAGAACTGCTAGGGAAGCGACAAGACCCGCTAGGGCATCAGCTTCGATATTTCAGAGTCTGGGGACATGTTCGATAAAGAACCCCTCGAACGATGAGATGATGTCAATCGCTATTTGGTGATAAGGGATCATGTCTTCGTGGCGGACCTCGTATGAGCCCTGGATCTGATTGACGATTAGTTGGGAATCGTCGTATGCTTCAAGGTATTCTACCTCCAGCTCTCTTGCAAGTTGGAGGCCAATGACCAGAGCGTTGTACTCGGCCACATTGTTAGAGCAGGGTTCTGTGAGGGAATAAGCGCGGTTAATCACCAATCTAGAAGGGGAGACCAGCACTACCCCGACTCCGACGACTATATTGCCTTTAGGTTCGATCCTTGAAGCACCGTCGAAGAACATTCGCCATATATCATCGTGAGAGGTTGCATGCGAGTCAGCGACCTCATCTAGGATCTCTTCATATATTCTGGAGGACTCCGAGCCTGGGTGGGCTGCTAAGAAGTCTGCTAGGGCTTGACCTTTGACTGCCTTTTGTGGGACGAAGATCATATGATAAGGGGACAGTAATATTACCCATGTAGTGAGGCGAGAGCTGAGTGCCCCTGGTTTAGTCATGAGGACCCTGAGAGGGTTGACTCGTGAGATCACATGTATCGTTTGTCCGGTGACATAGTGCCGTGTTTTCTGAATGGCGAACACCAGGGCAAGGCATTCCTTCTCCACAGTGGTGTATCGGTGCTCTGGCCCAATCATCATTCGGCTGAGGTAATATATAGCTTGCTCATGGCCTGCGTCGTTGTTTTGTGCAAGCAGAGCCCTGAGGGAATGCTCCATTGCTCGTACATAGAGCAGGAATGGTTTTCCAGAAACCGGGGCGACCAGGACTGGAGGGTTCGACAAATATTCTTTGATGCTGTCGAAGGCGCGCTGGCATTCGTCATCCCATACGAATGAGACGCCTTTCTTCATGAGATGGGTGAATAGTCGACATCGCCCGAAGAGGTTGGAAATGAACCTCCTGATGTAAGCTAGCCTCCCTTGAAGGCCTCTGAGTTCGCAGAGATTTCTCGGGGGACCCATCTTCATGATTGCTTTCGTCTTCTCAGGGTCTATATGGATATCCTGTGCAGTGATGATGAAGCCCAAGAACTTCCCGCTGGATACGCCCAGAAAGGACTTCGTAGGGTTCATTTTCAAATTGTGCGCTCGCATTAGGTCGAATACCGTCCTTAGATCCTGCAGGTGGTCTCCCTTGCAGCGACTCTTAACGGCTATATTATCAACATAGCACTCCACTATCTTACGTAAGTGGTCTCTGAAGATGATGCTCATGGCTCTTTGATAGGTGGCACCGGCATTCTTCAAACCGAAAGGCATGACTGTGTAGCAGTATGTGCCAATTGGTGTTCGGAATAATGTATGCTTTTCGTCGTCAGGAGACATTTTGATTTGGTTGTACCCCGAGAAGCCATCCATAAACGACATACGTTCGAAGCCGCAGGTATTGTCGATCATGATGTCTGTGATAGGAAGGGGGAATTCATCTTTGGGGCACGCCTCGTTCAGATTGCGAAAGTCGATGCAGATTCGAATCTTCCCATTCTTCTTGAGGATGGGTACTATATTGGCAACCCAATCGGGATGTTGCTCCTCACTAATGAAGCCGCTAGCTATCAGTTTATTGACTTCGACTTCGATCACGTCCATGATGCCTGGGCGGAAGCGTCGCTATTGTTGCTTGACTGGCTTCGCATCCGGCCGAATGTTGAGTTTGTGAAGAGCAATGTCGGGATTTAACCCTGGCATGTCTTCATAGCTCCAGGCGAACACATCAATGTATTCTCTGACAAGTTCTAGCAGTGACTCCCGCTCTTCGCCTGCTAGGCTTTTACTGACAAAAATTGGTTTTGGAGAAGATTCGCTGTCGAGGTCAACCTGTATGACTTCATCTTTAGTAGGAGGTTCTCTCAGCTCGAACCATTTTTCCTATTGCGCATCCAATTGCTGGGCCCACGGCTCTAGCTCGAGGATCTCGGGGATGTCTTCGTCTTCTTCGTAAGCGTCGGCGAATGCCATGTTGACTGACAAGACTTGTCTGAACACGTCTCTGATGCTGGTATCCAAGTCAGAAGTTGGTAACCCGGTTGAATGTGACTGCCAGTCGCATTCTTCATCTGAGCTCTCAGGGGTCATAGTAGGCGTTACATACCCTAACCCGCATCGAGTTTTGCTATAGTAGTCTCGTGGTTTGCCCGTCGGGACTGGCGGCTTCAAAGGTAATCATCGCCCAGTGCCGTAGTTCAAACCTGGCGTCGTCTCCAGATCATACCCCTGTTTCTGTATGAGATATTTGGATTGGGGGCTATAAAGATACAGAGGTAGTCTTCCGGCATCTGACCCGAGGTCGACTTCTTCTATGGTGAAGGGATGCGGGTCGTCCTTCCGGCCGAAGATGATTGGATGGTCCCCTTCCTTAATTATTCGGTAAGCGTCTTCTACTGGAGTAAGCTGGATTGCCGTGTACACATTTGTCACCTGTATGTGTAGGTGAGTGCCTATACCGTGTTCTATAGCATACATTGTACATAGCTTATTGAGCTCGGTGTATTTCAAAGATAACCCTTTATTGATGAAGTAAGGTATCTTTTCTAGGGGGATTACATCATCAGCGGAGGGGACATCAGTGTGGGCAGCCACATACTTAGCTAGCTCTGGTTCCTCTTCGGCTACCCCCTGTGTAAATGAAGACTGAGAGGACGCCCTAGGCAGCTTGATCGTCAGAGGTTCAGCTGATGGAGCAGAGCGTGGAGTTGTTGACAGACTAGCGACCCCCAGTTTGGCATTTGATATAGAGCGAGGAGTGGCTGGTTCGCTAGAAGTGTCAGACCTTGCATCGGGGTGATGACCCTTCTTGGGAAGGCGTATCATCAGTGGCCTATCGGAGGGATTGAGCTTCTCCGTTTGGGGTTGACTGACTCTCGGCAGTCTGATTGTTAGTGGCCCCGTTGTGGGTCTCGACACTTGGCCGGACCATGGCAGCCGAATTATCATCTGCTCCTCCTGCGCCGAGAGGCTGATCGCGTCCTTCCGCAGAGTGGCAGTAAGGGGTGCGGACCTACCCGGTTTACGAGCTTGGAGGTGGATCATCAGAGGTTCTTCTGATCCTGTGGCTGTCTCGGTATGAGCTTGTACATTTCTTTCATCAAGGTGCCTCTTTGACTTTTCGTATAGGCAGGAGTCTGAGTAGTAGGATTCGACCCCTTTGAAGGGATCGATATCAGCAAATTCTGTCCTCACGAAGTCGTGTTTGTCGACATATTTCAAGCACTGGTGTAGCGTGGAAGGCACGATCATGTAGTCGTGTATCCATGGGTGCCCCAAGAGGATGTTGTAAGAAGTATCTGCATCTATGATGTAGCAGGTGACTTCGGATTGGAGGTCGCCAATTTGATACTTGAGATAAATCTTCCCAATAGGGTAGCTCCTGCCCGAATTAAAACCGCTGATGGCGGTGCTTGTAGTTGTCAGGCGATGCATTGGGATGCGAAGATGATGTAGCAGACCCTTCGGGATAATGCTTATGGAAGAGCCAGGATCAATGTGCATCCGATCCACCTTTACGTCGCCGATGTATCCAGTGTAGTATAGCGGGCGATCGTACAGGTTGGTTTTGATGAGCATGTCCTGCGGAGTGAAGACAATATTGGGCATCGCTTCCGTGTAAGCACTGTCTTGGAGATCTGCAGGAAGGTTCTCTCCCGTGAGGTTGACCTGAGCTAGGTACGCGTCGACATTTTGGAGTGCTTCGCTCAATGCAATATGAACGTCCTTGGAGAGCCTTAGGAGTTCGTACAGAGACAACTTGGCCGGTGTGTTAGCCAATTGCGCTAAGATGTCAAAGTTGTAGGGCCTCTCTAGCCCTTGGGCTGCCTCTTTTCGGAGGGATTTGTCGAAGCGAGTCTCCCTCGGCCTAGGCTTGTCGGTCGTCGAAGGCTGAGCCGGTCCCGGAGCAGCAGTTGTAGTGGGTTGATGATTTTCAGCTGGATTGTCAACCACAGGTTGGGATTGCGCTCCAGACCGCGTGACGACGGCTGTAGCTTCCTCGATGTCTGCCGAGATTGTGTGGCAGGTCCTGACTTTTCCACTTTTCTTCTTGTAGGTGGAAGATGGTGTGGGCCGAGTCACTTCTGACACCAAGTCTGGATGGATCCACATGACCTCCCCTCGTGATGTGGTGAGGGGTACTAGACCAGCAGCCTGATCTCGGGGAGGTGGAAGATTGGTAATCTCCATTGTCGCCAGAGGGATGGGGACCACCCCGTCTTAATTTTTCGTCGGAGGGAAGCTGCCGAATTGTACGGACACCATATTGGCTGCCACGGTTATCTCTTCGAAATCTATGGCCAGAGCGTTCGAATCGATGAGGTTTTGGATGTACCGTTTCAGCTGGTAGCAATCGTGTGTAGCATGATGGACATAGCGATGATAATGGCAGTACTTTGGATTCTCCATCTCTGTCGGCCGCGGTTCCCGTCTTGGTGGAGGAAGCTGAATTCTGTCCCCTTGTATGAGCATGTCCAAGATGGGCTTGACATGACCGTCTTCGAAGGAGCAAGTGATTTGCGGCCATTGTTTGTCTGCTGGCTTTGGCTCGAGTTTTTGTGCTGTATCGGCCACCATAGCCTGCTTTCCTTTGCTATCCCGATTGTTGGAGGGGCTACCCCCATTATCGTTGTTGGGACGCTTGCCCTTGTTTTCTCCTTCCGAGATGTGCAATCCCAGTTGGCGAGCCTTCTTCCGTCGTTCTTCGGCGCTTGTGGCGCTGATGATGAACGTCTTCCAATCCTTGAATTGACTTTCGCCCATCCAGAGACTGATTGTCGGGAGGAGTCTCTTTTGGCAAATCTCGATCAAGGAGGAATCTGGGTTTCCAGAGGGTAGCTTCATGGCGGTCTGGCGGAACCGCTCGATGTAATTTCTTGTCAGCTCCTTCTCCCCTTGGACGACGTCCATGAGGGTGGACATGGTGACGTCCTGCCCTACTTCGTAGAATCTCTCCAAGAATAGGCGCTTGAAGCCGGCGAAGGAGTGGATGCAGTTGTCCGGCAGATTGTGATACCAGTCGAAAGCGACTCCTTCCAATGCCCGGACGAATAATCGGATGAGAATAGCCTCGTCATGGGGCAGATGGTCTGTGGTAACCTCGAAGTAAGTGATGTACCGACTCGCTGAGGTCTTGCCATCATAGGGATTGATGTTGAACGGCTTATATCTTGGTAGGAAGGGAACATCCCTCCATGCAGCCGGGTATGGTTGCCGTATTCTGAGGTCTTGAGAGTTTTCTCGGGCGTGAAACAGGGCTTAGAGCTCCTGGACCTCTCTTCTTGCTTCCCTGGCATCATCTGCAGCGGTAGGGGCCGTTATTTCGGGAGGATTGTTGCACAGGTTTGGTACCGCTGAGTTCGAGTCCGCATTGACCGCGGGATCCGTGCTTGTTTGGCCAGGTGTTCCTCCTTGCAGAGTTGGAAGAGCCGCCTTGATTTCATCTACAGACTTGACCAAGGCCTGTAGTATTGCCTCTAGAGTGTCGATGCGCTGGCGATCATTGGAACCACTTTGATTGCTGTCCGTCATGAACACCGTCCTTATATGATGAGAAACGGAAGGGACGGTGGAGGACGTATCCTCCGAGTCATACCCATGTACCGAGAAGTCATCGGGATTTGTGGAAATATTCTCTTCTGGTTCGGACTCGGAGGGAATAGTACCCCCGGCTTCAGAGCTTGCTTCATCTTGAGAGTCGTGGACGTCCTCGGGGATGCCGGCCTCGGCTGTATCTGATGGAAGAGTTGTCTCCCCTGGCTCGTCTTTTTGGAATATCGGATTGTTGTGGAGGCTCGGAGGGGTGCTACCCCCAGCCCCAGCAACCCCCTGCGTTATGGACGACGAGCCTCCCACTGTAGCAGATTTCGTCTTAGAGCGAGTACCTTGGAAAACTCTGGTAGTGGGCACCCGTTTAGACGATAGTCTTTTAGTCGCAGTGGTTGAGGTCTTCGGGCTGGAAACATTCGTCTTCTTCCCCCTTCCATCAGCGAGGACTTTCCGAGCAGAGTTGCAGGGGAAGACGGGTAGTGCCTCGTCTTCTGAAGATGACTGTTGTAGTCATTGAAAGACAGACTGCCGGTCTTCTTGCATCGTCGTGCCATTGCAGCAGCAGTTGACGATAATTTGGGTGTAGTGACGTCCGTGGGAGGACTCTTTGCATCCCGATGCATCTTTTCTTTCCTTGCGTTTGTGGAGGATAGCCTCACGCAAGTCAGATGGGTCTGGACCGACCATGCTTGCTCCCGGGATTTTGGGAGACTTTTGTGAACCTCTCTGTCCATCTGCCGCCGGGGGCTGGACTCGAGTGGTTCTGTACAACTTCCCATCCGAGGACCGCATAATAATTAGCGGGACGCCCTGATAGTCAGAGGTTGGGGCAGCTGACTGGACTTGATGGGCCCGCGCTGCCCTAGACTTCTTCCTTTTAGCACTCGCGGGTACGTAATAGGAAGAGTCCAAGTTGAATATCACAGAGTCTGGCTTATCATCCAGAGAGTCATCAGGGTCAGGACCGCATGAGAGACGGTCGAAGAATGATTGAGAGAAGTGTGGAACAGCCGCTATGCGGCTAGGATTGGGAACCGTGCAGGCTGTCTGCATGCGGCTGTCTTTAGCTGTCGAATGGGTTATCCTGGTGCAACTAGGAGTCATGACCGTGCAGGCTGGCCGCATGCGGTTGGCAATTGTGGCCGCATGGGTTTTCTGCAAGCGATTGACCTCAGTAGCCGCATAAGCTTCGTCCATACGGTTGGCAACTGTAGCC